>VWZG01001769.1:955-146952 GCA_013396735.1 Grallaria varia
CCGATACAAGCCCGAATCTCTGCTGTAGAGACATTGGTTGAGAATCTAAAAATACTGACTACAGAGGTAAAGGAGGAGCAGAGGAAACTTAGAGAGGAGATTAAGGAAGGTCTCCAAGGCACCAAAGGAATTTTAAATTGTTTTAGTTTACTCTAAACTAAGACACATCTTCTTTTACATAGGGTTCTGAATATATTCTTAATCACTCAGAGCTTCAGAGTGAATTTTCAGATGCATTTTTATAAAGGTACTTCTACTCCCTTTGGAACTTTTCCCATGCTCCACTCTCTCTCAAATCCACAGACACACCACCACACTTAAATGATGATGTCAGCATTTTGTAAGTCACAGCATTCAAGATTAAAACAAGGTGACACACTAATATTCATTTACAGTAAAAAGCGAAAGTTTAAGTTAAATTATATAATTGCACATGTAATCCCTAATTTTGAAGCTGAGTTTTCAATAGTCATAGCATGTCGTATACATCAACTTTTTTTTCCCCTTTCTGCACAAGACAGGCAGTTTAAGTATCAAAGCTGTAAATCAAATAAAATCAAGCTTCTAAACTTTTTACAAGCAGCTCTGCAATATTAATGTAAGGGAGGGCTATGGGAAAGGGAATCTCCCTATATTTCTTATAAGAAATTATACATCTTTTTCAGTTAAACGCTTCAAAATTTCCTGTAGCAAGTGTAAAAGAAGATCTCCAGGTTCCAGCATCTGCAGACTGACAACATGGCCAAAACCTAAATGACATAAATACATACCTGTGAAGTAAGATTTTTAGTGCTTTGTTTTGTTTTTACTTCTAGGAACAAACTGCATTTACAGAGACTTGAACTAGAAGCAGTTTGCAGTGCAGTCTGCCTTAACATGGTTACAGTTTACGGATATGGCCAAGCTCAAAATTGAGTGATAGCTGCTACTGTCACCAAAGGTAGCAGTTTGGGGGAGTTGAGGGGTTTTTTTATTATTAAAAAAAAAAAAAAAAAAGGGCATTTAGTAAATACCACTGCTCCTTGAAAAAGTTTAACAAAGCAATTATGACCTTAAAGACTTTCCCATTCAGCAGCAGCAGGTTTCCAGGCTAACATTTAATTCATGCTTACTAGACACATGACTTCGTAGTATTACTAATAATGTAAATTATATTTCTTAAGCATCCCAAACCCAAAACACAATGTTTTCCCTAAAGCATATTAGACTAATCAATGAGTTCAAAATCAGCAGGATTGCCAAGCTCAAAGGGCAGCAATCAACAGCACAGCCTCCTGGTGCTCAGTAAGCAGCAAAGCACCGTAAAGACTGATTCCAGGGCCCCCAACATTTAATACCAACATCAATAACCTGGTTGAGAGTGCATAGAACACCATCAGCAAATTCACTGACAACAGTAACTTATGGGACACAACCAATGACGAAGTTTCAATTAAGCAGGACCTTGGAAACACTAAGGCAAACCCCATACTGAGACACATCACAGGCAGCTTACTTCAGAATACCTTATGCTCTGTAATTTGAGACTTGCAAGGCTGGCTAGTACCATCCTTGTTCACTTCAAGTGGGAAGTGGAGAAAGGAGGATCCAGCAAAATGGCTACCAAGATAAATAAACCAGGGCAAATAATTTGAGAACAGTTTTGGGAGCTAGACTTGTTTAGCCTGGTAAAGTGAAGACTAAGAGGAGATATAATAGCATGGATACCTGAACAGCAGCTACAGAGATATCCAAAATGTGATGTGACAAAAGCATTAACAAGTAGCAGCCAGAAAGAGTTGCTTTGGAAGCAAAGATCAGATGTTAGGATAAAATTCCTCTTTAAGACAGAGGAGCAACTACAGACTTATTAAACACAGGTTGCAGACTCTCTGCCTCTGGAGATGTTCAAGGATTCAGCAAGCAAGTGATGATCCAGCACTGGCAGTGGTCCTGCTTCAAACAGGAAGTTAGGAAATCTTATCAGTGTCAGGAAATCCCTTCCAGCTAATGATTTTATTTAGTAGGGGCTATTTTCCAATTACTAGTTGCCTACATTAAAAAAAAAAAAAAAAGAAAATCCCTTTCCTTTCAATATTCGGTTATAGAGCTGAACATATAAAAGGTGGGAACAAAGAAGCATCTATATGTGTATTTGTAATACACACACTTTTCTAATGACTGCCAGAAATAGAACAACCACACTTCAAAAGTTAAGGGCAGTATCAGACATTGTCAATTCAGCTACTCAGCAGCAAAGAAGTACTGGGCTCAGCACTGCAGATTCCCTTTTGAATACAAGAGGGGAAGTGCACAAAGATACAAGATTCCATTGTATAGGGGAACTCCTCAAGAGAGAGGTGGGCAAGGCTGAAGTAGTATTCAATCTTATACTTCTATTATTATGGCTTCTGAAGCATTTCCACTTCTAGTCTTCAAGTCAGAAAAGAACTTCCAGGTTTTTCTTTGAAAACAGAGCAGTAGTTACACATCCCAAAACCTCATGCATGGTTACCAATGTTTAACAGACATTGAGCACGAAGGAACATGTTAAAATAAATAAATTTCTTATAACATAAAGCTGAATGCTGATCAGGATACTGCTGGGTTGTCATTGGTGAACACTGGACAGAATGCATGATGTTTGCACTTTCACTGAAGAAAGAACTTGTCATCAATGCTGTTAAATAACTGCAGCTTATCTTCAGACTGGATTCCTCCCCTTGACTCCATGTCAACAACCATAAAGAATTCTTTACTTGTGGTGTTACTTAGAAATTTTAAGTAGAAGGATGCAGATGCAGATTGGTACATATAGTAACTATGCCCCTACAACATTCCTTATTACTCTTTTCTTGTATTGTTGTAAGAGCGGTACTGCAAGTTACCGTACTGTAATGCAATAAAGATTCCACAGGCTGTGCAAAAAAAATTGATTAATTCACTTCTCTTTGTGCCAAATTACTTTCACCAATAAAGCTAGGCAGTCAGAAATGGCCCTAATAGGGCTCAAACCCTATACTATGCCTTCTGCCTGAGCTGACCCATAGTAGAAAACCACTGAATTTTGCTATTGCCCAGCAAACATTTGCCTAACATGTATGTTGGAATCTTCATATCATTTAATGACTCTTGCTCAAAGCAAAAAGTTTTCGAAACTTCTTTATTCTGGCCAATAGGTCCCAGGAAAAAAAGCAATGTTCAGTCTCCTCCCCTCCTTACCCCTGAACACACATGCAACTGCCTCAAAAAAAGCTGAAAGTAGTATTACATCTGTCCAATTATATCAGTGCACAAAGGAATCACGTCTGAAGTTCATATACCCAGCTGATCTTTGATTTAACTCTCTCACTAAAGCCTCAGAACTTCAACATCTTCTATTCCCGTATCTTCCATTAAATTGCTCTCCTCTGAACTGCTGAAGAGCAGGTTAAAAAAAACCAACCCAAAAAAACTACCCCAAACTGCCCCAGATATGCAATTCGGTCATTATAAAAAAAATAACTTGTTGATAGTTTTGCCATATGGAAAGTCACATGGTATGCAGATGCCTTTCCTACAGAAAGCAGTACTCCTCCAAAAACAAACATCTGGAAACAGAGGCATTTCATCACTTAAGGGACTTCAAAGCCAACATGATTGTACAGTAAAACAGGTTACATGCATTCACCACATCTGGATTATCAACAGTTACTTTTGATGAGTTCAGAAAGGATACTGTACATGGCATGTCCCACTGGGAAACACTCAGAATCCAAATCACTTGTCTTTTTAAATTTTGGTTTACAAATGACAGCAGCACTGGAGGTGTTCTCCCTACTGACAAAGGAGCTTCTTTTAATTCTGCAGCAAGGAAGAAAACGCAGATGTTGGTGCAAAACATTCTAAATATGCCAAACCTCATCCTCTGAAGTACCTGTTCTTCTTTAGATATTTAGTGTACATTTCAGGTACTTGTCAGCTTTTGCCCCAAGTGATTTCCAAGAAAACTCCTCCTTCACTTTGAAAACATCCATACATTTTTGTTCCTGGTTCTCTGAACATGCCTTCTCATTTCAGTCTCACTGAAATATTTGATAAAATGAACATTAGAACAAGACTGTAGATCCAGCAGCAATAACAGGAGCATCTCATTAATTTATATCCTGAAATACTAGATTTATACCTTAGACAGTGCACCTAATTTAAGAATATCCATACTTGCTATGCTCATTCACAAAACTTTACTACTTAATTCCACAAATGCACTATAATTTTTGTTCATGCTTACTACGTATGTCTGCAAATTGTAGGAAAAAAATCAGCTGTTTAAAATGAAAAAAATCAAGGCCAAGCAAATTTAGAATTTTTTCTTTTATCTCAGTGACAGACTATGAATTTCCTGGATCTGCTGGACCTTGAGGGAGAATTATTTATATAATTGGTAATATGTCTATGGGAATTTCAAGAAGTTCTGCATACCTATTGGCTGTATAATTCTTCATTGCAGATCACAAAATTAAATCTGAATTGCCACCTCTGAGAACTTACTCAAGTCAAAAGCTTTTCTGCTTGTAAAAAAACCCGCACCATCACAACTAATGCACACAAATAAATTTCATAAGGCCAAATTTCAGTCTCTTTTGGACAAATAAACCCTACCAGTGGCTTGCAAATTACCTCACACATCTTGATCTTCTGTGAAGCAAAATGCAATATTGATAAGAGTAGGATAAAGGAGACATCAATAGTATGAATAATCATTTTGTATCAGAAATAAAAGTTTGATTGCTTCAAAATGATTGCTGAAGCAGAGACCATTCTGGACAAAAGCACACCTTGCAATGCTTCTGACATGAGTTACCCTGTGATTCTGGGACTCCTCCAGAAGGTAGAGCTAACTTCTTTACCAAAGTTTCACATCTAAATTCTTCACTTTAATAATTTTAACTTCTCTCTTCTTGTTCTGTAAGATACATCACAGTTGAAAGATTCCAAGTCATGACATTTCCAAAGATACAGTGCTTGTAGTGTTCACACATTCTTAACCCAAATCCTCCATGGGGCACTGAGCTTGTAGTACACAGTACTGTGTTCTAAAGATGTACATCTTTGCAACAGGCTCCTGCATTCCACCATTTTTTTCAGTCTTGCTGCCACATCTTCTGTTGCCTTATTCAAGTCTCACTTTCTATTCCATGCATCCTTTACATTACTCCTCCAAGAAAAGACTTGATGACCTCTCCAGTTAGTATTACTTTTAATGATCATTTCTGACAAGAAATTCGAAGAAATCTGTAGAAAGTGTCTGTCACTAAAAACCCTTGCCCATAGTCACACAAATCTGTTTTTGTTGTTGAAGCATAAATGCATGTAGTAGTCATGTCTGCTGAGGCAAAATTTCATAATTGTTCACACACTTGAATGACATGTCTTACACTAATTCTCTTACCAACACAAAACCATGAGAGCAGAAAACGAAGCCCAGTCTCTTAGAAAATTGCCTCTGACCAGCACTTTTGTAAATCATTCTTGTGTGTTGATCTTCAGGGTCCAGTAAGTGGTGAGCTCAGCCTGCAGCACTTCCCTCATTACAGGACTGACACCGTCACTCTCCTCTGTGCAGATGTTTATTTTCAGGCACCCTTGATCAACTTGGTTCAAAAAGGCTGAGAGGTTCAAAAGATACAGGGGGACAGATGACAAAGCCGGAACGTAAGCCTTGTTTCTTGGGAGAACAGGCTAAGAAGACAAAGTAGAAGTGAAAGGCTTATTTCTTGTGATGACTGACTACATAACCATTTTGGGTTTTAATAATCTTATTGTTTTTTATCAATATTCCTGTATCTGCCTATGTACTCTGCTTCCTGTACATCATCGTAAGTACCTTTACAACAAGATTTTCATTTCTACCGTGAGCTAGTTATATCCCACATTTTCAACTTTCACCACAACTCTTATTTTCATTGGTATGTGACAGTCTGGATTCACATTCCCAGTTTCTGGGGGAAAAGACACCCCAACAACTGAATTCACCTTGAATACATCTTTGCTACTCCAAGTCCAATACAATAATGAGAGGTAGAACATTCCTGTGATGCAGCCAAGCAACTTCAGCACTGGTAGAGCTGCATCTGCAACAGTGCTGTGTTAGACTGCTGATTTAGCTTTTTAGCATGCTGCCTGAAACTTAGCAGTGAGTGCATGAAGTTGACAGAAAAGGGGGAGAAGGTTTAGCCTGGGAAGATGAGAAACTAGAATATTGACTATACATCCCTCCACTACACAGAGATACAAATATTTATATGTGGAAAGGCATAATTAAGGTTTTGTGCTCTAAAATAATTTTTTGCTCCACAGTTGACTAGATAGAAATCTCAGAACATTCAGCATAGAAATAGAAACAGAGTTATAGACACAAATCTGGCAAATGCAAATACCAGAACTACTAAAAAAGCAACAAACATTAAAAATCCCAAGCAATATTTCTCCCAGGAGGCTGGAAAGTAAAAAGTGTTATACTTACAATAGACAGTCTTGGGTCTCAGGGCTTTCTCTTTCTTTAATTATGAAGATCCCAAAATAAAATAAGAAAAAAAAAATTAATGTGCTGCACCATTTCAAGGAAAAACCCAGTACTTCCTGAGAAGCCTTTGCAGACAAATTACATTACAGGCCAAAGTTTCCATTGTCAAATAGGAAAAATTAGAGCTTCTATGATTTCCGGCAAAAGCTGGAAGTACTGACAAAAGTGTGCTTACAGTTAACAAGAGGTCTTGAAAGCCTTGTTATTTAATGAAGTCTTAAGACATGATTATGGATTGAAACACAACATCTCAAGGATGTCAGGAAAACCTTGAGTTCGGGAGAATTGCAGTTCCTAAGCTTTCAAAAGCTGTAGTTCCAACAACAAACCAAAAAAACAAAACACCCTCCATAAAGGGAAAACAAACTAAACAAAAAGCAGTTCCCCCATCATTTTGAGTGGATTTGGCTAAACCTTAAGGCTACCCAAATCTCACAAAAGATCATTCATATAATGAAGAACAGGAAAAGTGGCTTTCATCAGATGAAACCAGAACAGACAGTTGGTCTTTTTGCAGAATCCAAAGAAAAGAGGAACTTAAATTTCCATTTCAGAGTATGGCTAAAACAATTCTGACTAATTTTGAGAACTTTCTGGCAAATAAACACAAACCTGCCATTTACAAAAATGAAGTAATTTTCATGATCATTCTACCCATAAAGCAGCTGTCTCTCCAGAGCAGTCCATGGATTTAAGTGCTATATTTTCAGTATTCAGTGGATGGAAAAGATGCTGCATATGGGTGTGACAATTCAATAGGAAGCATGGCTGACACAACAGTTAATTGTTTGAAAAGCCAAATAGCTGTCCTTCCATGGCAGTTATAAAAAAGTTAGCTAAGTCCCAGTATCGCCACAGATAGTGGGTGGTTTTGTATAAGCTCAGTAGGATTCCATAAGCTTAGAATACAGTCTCCTTTGCAGTTATGCTGCTCCAAGTGTTCTTGTTACTTGCCAGTCTGCAGTTTTACAACAAACAGCTGCTAATACCAAGTTTTTCAGACAAGTGCAGAAAACATTAGCAACTGTAAGCTGCTCCTCAAAGAGGTTTTCCTCCTGACCATTTTCAGACAATCAGCTTTGACTTTGACAGCACCTGAGTTACTGCTAAGATCAGAAATGGAGTTCCACAACTGAAGCTAAGAGGGTCCATTTACTTGTGATCCCCTCTACTACATCAGGAATTAAGATTCACATACATTAGGTAAGAAACTTATTCTCTGTGTTGGGTCAGGTGTTGCAATGGCTGTTTTTGAGCTAAGACTATGAAAAGTTAGAGTAACTTTTAACAAAGTGTCTAACTTCAGGAAGCCAAAGCTCAAAAACTACAGTTTTTAACAGCTCAAACCTACCACGCACACTGTAATCCGTAAGAGGTACTGCATAAAACAGTTTTCCACACAAGTGAAATTCATGGGTTATCTAACAGAACAGTTTCATGTGCACAGTTAAGTATTACATAATTTAATTGTTCTTAAACATATACACTCTTGAAATACATCAGTCAGATGTCAGCAGCCTATGCATGGAAATTCTATCCATTTTAATTCTTCAAGCTCATATTAAGCAAATCGAATTTTGGTTTGTTTTCTGTTTGTTTTTGTTTGGGTTTTTTTTCTCAAAAGAAAAGCTCCACAATTTAAATCTCTCTGGATCATAAAGATAGGCTGCAGAACACAACAGCATGCTTTTGGAGACCAAATATAAACAATACAACATCTAGGTAGTTTTCCTGTAACTGAAATCTAGCTATGTAAGCATTCCAAGTACCAACACAAAAATGCTTTTCCAGTATGGTTGATTTTAATGCCATAAGAAAGGACAGAAAAGTTGACTGTACATTAGGTATTTTCAACCACAGATTCTGATGCACAACAACCAGAGCTAAGAGGTAGAAGAACACTGAAATGGTGAAGACAAGACTAACAGCTCTCTTCACAGATCTGAGCATTCCATGTTTCTAATGAACTTGCAGAATTACGCATGCAGATTTTTCTCCTTTTGGGACATGGTAGGCATTTCTACCTATCTAACTCCACATATGAAAGAAGGACAAGGAATATTGAATCTTTGATAGAACCAGAAACAATCTTGATCTGTGCTCCAAATACAGTTCACAGAAGAGACAACACTTCTGCTAGTGCCATACCTGCAAAGGGCCATTCAAAACACGTGGGAAAAAGACATTTCACTCTAGGATTTTTTTTTTCCTAGCAAACTGAGCAATAAAGCTAATGCATGTTCACAAAAACAGAATAAAATACATCACATACCACCATATTCCAGATACATGCACAGCAGGTATATTTTAAATGGGGACTGTTCCATCAAAAAGGCCTAAAATTTTACTCAGCTGTCAAAAAAAAAAAAAGAAAAAAAAGCAAAAAAACCTCACCTTTCATGCATTATATCCCTCATTACTCTCATAGGCTTGGTTCAATGAAAAGCATTAGTAAGCTTAGCTGTTTCCTAACTATTTTACCATAATGGCTAAAAGTAACATTCAATGTTTTTTGAAGCGTATCATACAAGCCAATTCCAGTTTCCAGAGACAAGAATTATACACACTTATATGAATGATATTTTGGCTAATATCACTCCCCATCCCATCAATACCTGTCCAGCCACAAAACCACAAACCCCATCGTTATGCAACTATACACATGGCACTCAGTGAACAAGATACACACAACCTTGTACAGTGATCACCCCAGCCACTCAACCTGTTGTTCATCAGCAGTTCTAAACAAGGTTTGGCCTCATGAGCTACCAGCACTAGAAAAAATTAAATGTGTATTCCTGTTACTTGAGCTCCAGTTCAAGAACATGGAAAACATCACAGTAATGAACACCAAAGTCAGTGAGGAGTACAAACTCTTGGCACAACAAAGAATTGACTCTCACGGATAGAAACTAGATGAACTCTAAAGAGGTACATTATGTAGAATGAAAACACTAGCTAATATTTTGTAAATTAAGTATTCAGAGACTTGAGAACCTCTATGTGTCAGTTTCATATACAAGAGAATGCAAGTGGCAACAATTTTATCAAATTAGATAACTGATCATCTATTACTTGACTAATTCAACCACTGTGACTTGTTCAGAAAAAATATCCACATAAACTTCAAAGTGCAAATGGAAAAGGCTTCAAATAAACAACATTATCAACACCTGTTTCAAAAAGCAAAGAAAGCTTAGGACTTTCATGGGTACTTCAAACCTAGTGATACAAAAAATCTTAAAATACCTCTATGGGTTCTGACCTTTTCCCATCAAAACATACAACAGATTTCATAACTTAAAGTAGGAAATGAGTGATAACTGAAAAGAATGATGATGCGATCTGAGAGAGTTATCCCTACAGAAATGCTGTGTTACTTACCAGGACTAACGCCTAAAATCTAATAAGGATGCAGTTTTCAACCTGCTCGATTCTTGTTTGCTATCAGTTTGCAGGCCTTCATTGACACAAGAAATTCTGACAGATGTTGCCTAGCACACACTGATTTCCAAAAGTGAAGCAGAAGAAAAAACATAAGCAGATTTTCTAAGAAAATAACCAGCAGTTTTTCTACTTTAAAAGCAAAAAACAGCCATAATTGGATTGCTATGAAAGTTAGCTAAGGAAAAACAACAACAAAACCAAAGGAATTCCTTGCATTTAGAAGGAACATTTGGCAGGACATGAAAATACTACTGTACACTGCTATTGAATCAGCAGGGAACAAGACTCAGTCCTGGGGGGAAAAAATGTTTGGAGAAAATGGAGCTACTGACTCAAGAATCAAAGCTACCAAAGTGATCAGCAACAGGTAACAAAATACTATTAATCTGTCTCAAAAGCAAAGTGGTGGGGAGATGCCCCTCATCTTCAACAAAAAAAAAAAAGGTGAGGGGTGGGCGCACATGAACACTTGAGAAAGGCAGTATTGCGGTTCAGTTAGTTTTTAATGTTCTAGAAAGAACATGTCAATAAAAAAATATCAGAGCAGGCACCTCAGTGCCACAATACAATCAATCTGATGACAGCAGAGGAGTACAGACAACTATATCTCACCTTTATAGACTGAGAATGTGGTGGAATTTTAAATAGTAGATAATCATTAACCAATCAATAGCCAAAAGTTGACCCAAACAACATTTGTAAAAGTCTCATCTCTAAATACGTCCTCACCCTCACACTGCCTAATAATTTAATGCCTTTGCTTGCTTAGTGCTTAAACCAGGGAGTTGCTATTGACACGCTTCAAAAAAACAGAACTGTGGGACTTGCTAGTGGAATCCGTGTAACTCCTTCAGGAAATCAGAACTGATGTTACCATCAAAGTTAACAAGAGTGCACACTTCATTCGAAGTGCAAGTGAGTTATGTAGACTTGCAAAACAGAACAAGGTTACAAATAGAAGGTTACATTCTTTCACCAACTGCGGTTCTCCATGTAATTCAAGTGTTAATTTCACAATTAGCACACATTTACCTTCAGGCAAGGCTGACGTTTTGAGTAACAGGATGAACAAGTACAGTTGCGAGATTCCCACCTCATCTTTTTCTTCGGATATTTCAATCAAATTACTGTTACAGATCTATCAATGTGTTAGATGAGCATTTGAAGCCAAGCGAAATCAAGTACCGACTCCCAGATTTATATCAAATTTGTACATACATTTAATACGGGAAAAATTTACCTTTCTGTGCTTTACACCACGGTAGTGTGACTGAAGATTTATAGAACTCACACATGAAACTTTACAAACCTGAAAGAAACAATTTGAAAGCACATCGTCAGTCATGCTACATATACTCCTTAGGTGGTGAATTATAAGAACTCGAAATACATCTGTTCCTACAGGGTAATTTTCAAAGTCTTCTTTGGCTTTACAGCACAATTTGCATGACGTTTAGGAGAACAGCATACCACTAAAATGACCAGAAACGGTACGCAAACCTGTTCAAATGATGCTTAAATACATGTTTAAATAAATTAAATACGAAGTTTTCAAGAGCCTCCTCCTTCTCTCCCACCACTACTTTCTACAGTCTTAGTTTTCAAAACTTCTTCAGGCTACAAAACCAGCAAAAAGGGATGATCATAAAGTGATTAGAAAGGAACAGAGGCAAAATTATGCCCTAGAATAACTGCAGCTCCGTTCATTGTTACATCAAAGTGATCAGAGGAACAATGGAGGAAGACATCTGCATTTCATTAAGAGCCACAGATATACATGCCATTGCAATAATTAACAGAAAACAATACAGATGTACCAATATTTATTATCTTTAGCTTTAAAAAAAGGCAACGACTAATGCATGATAATATTGTCTATTCTCTTGACACACTGTCGCAGAACTTGAGTGCGCCAGAAAAACACTCAGTGCTAGAACAATAGGATATTGACATATTTATGCACGTTGCAGCCTTTAGAGATAAATGAGCCGCCTACGAGAAACACTGACCAGAGACCTCAGTTAAGAACCATTACACCGCAACGGCGGCTGCTCAAGAACAGAACCCACGACAAGGATCTCTTCCAAGGCCCCCGCGTTCCGTCCCCTTATCACAGCCCGTCTCACCCACAGGTCTCCCCACCCGCACACCTGGCTCGGCTCTGCGAGCGCCGTCCCGGCACCGCACACCCGCCCCCAAAGGCCGCCAAGAAAACGCACTCACTTCGCAATAAAACACTTTTTTCTCGAATTTCGCTTTGCCACCTTCTGCCTTCGTCTTCTCAGCCGCGGCGCTCATCCTGCGCGGCCGGCGGGGAGAAAACACACAAACCAAGAATCAATCCAGCTCTTGTTGGCGCGGTGCCTTCCAGCGATGAGCTGGGGGGTGGGGGGCAGCGTCGGGCGGGTGAATTGGGGTCCGATTTGGCTATTTCGGCGTCACCATGGCCCCCCGGCACCGACCCGCGGCTCGCCCCACCGGGACCACCCTCAGCACCCAGACGCTCGCGCCCGCCTGCCCCCCGCGCACGCGCCGTCACTTCCGCCGCCGCCCGGGCGAGCCGCCATTGGCGGGAACCCCCGCGCCCCAGCCAATGGGGAGCCAGCGCCGCGCCCCGCGCCCGGCAGCGTGGGCTCGCCCCTGCCTGTCCCTCTGTACGTCCGTCCGTCCGTCCGTGCCGGGGAGCCGCGGCGGGCAGGCCGGGGGCAGCGCCACTGCCGACCACGAGGGGACGCGGGGACCAGCTCAGGCATCGCTGGAGGCTGCGCCCAGCTTAGCATGGACACCGGGACCAGTTCACGGGGGATGCTGGAGTGGATACTGGCACCAGTTCAGGAGAGATGCTGGGGTGGATACTGGCACCAGTTCAGGAGGCATGATGGGGTGGATGCTGGCACCCGTTCCCGAGGGCTGCTGGGGTGGATACTGGCGCCAGTTCAGTGTGTCAGGACCAGTCTATGCTGGGTACTGGGACTAATTCGAGCCAGGAGTGAGTACTAGGACCAGTTTAAGGATACCGGGACCAGCTGAGGGCAAGGTGAATGCTGGCACCGGTTTAGGGTGGATGCTCAGACCAGTTCACGCTGGGGGCAGGTACTGGTACCAATCCAAAGCAGATAATGGGAGGGGCCCAGGGTGGACAGATGATGGAACCAGTCCAGAGGGGATACTGGGAACCAGTTGAGGCTAAGGGCTGGCAGCAGCCCTTGGCAGAGGACTGCTGGGCCCAGTGCGGGGGTTACTGGGCCCGGGGCTGGGAAGGGGCAGGAAACACACGCAGCAGCAACTTTAATTTAAATGCAAATATTTTATTTTAAAATGTCTCAGCTTTATGCTTCTGACTGGTAATAAATGTAAAATATAATTTAAGAAGTACGCTTGAAAGTTCCTTCTAAAAGCAGGCTGAGGAGACAGTACAAAACACAACAGGAAAGTGCTCTGGGTTTAAACAACATGCCAGAACGTCAGATCCACAGTTCCCTGCCTGGCTGTAACCAGCCACAATATATTCTACAGGTGTAGTAGGGATATACCATGACACCCGTGATACTCTGTACATGAAGCAGCACAGCCAATGGTGCTGGTTGGGTTCCATGTTACCAAGGGGATCCCACAAGATTCCCTGGGCTGGCATCCCTGGGGCTGGAGCCGTGCCTGTCCTGCCGCTGGCTGGAATGCTTCACCTCTCCAAGTGGGCAGCATGCACGCCCCACCTGCGTGCCCCAATGCAGGCATCATCTGCCTCATATGGCACGTTTTCCAGTAGTGCTGGGGTGGTTGTGGTGTTCTTTCCAGAAATATGCCCTCCCCCCCCCAAAAAAAAAAGTAAATTTGGGATCATGGGATGCCAGATAGGCCAAAACTGTTGGTAAAAAGCCATGCACCTGTTTGTTAACCACAGAACCATAGAATGGTTTGGGTTGGAAGGGATCTTAAAGATCATCTAATTCCAATCCCACTGCTGTGGGCAGGGACATTTTATGCTAGACCAGGTTGCTCAGAATTACTCTTGTCCTCCACTGTCTTTCTTCAGGAGAAGCAGCAATGGCACTTCTAATACAGGATTAATATTGAAGTTTGATGGCCGATTATACCCCTTCGGTGATGATATTATCGGTACTTTTATTTTTCATGGGCATTTCTGTAACAGTCTTTTACATGGAGTCACATTAAAATGCTGGATTGTTTGTGGTTCTAATCTCAAAACCTAAAATGGACTAATTGAAAACACTGTGCTGTACATGTTGTGTAATGCTTCCATACCCTTTTTTATTAAAAAAAAATAATTAAAAATTACAAGTTAAAAGTGCAATTGCACTGTGAAAGAATAGACACATAGTAAAAAGAGAAGCAAAAAATGAGAAAATGGATTACTTGATTTTTTGAAAGAGACAACATGGCTTAAGGAAAAAGCATTTGGCAGTGTATTTATACTTGCAGAACTAAACTTGGTGGTAGCTCAGAGTTTCTTGACTCCTAAAGAGAGGGTGTTTCACCAGCAAAGCGACCTTTTTTGTCTTCTTTAGGAGTACAGCTGTAGTCAGTGAGTACCTCTGTCTTAATAAGGAGGGCAGGGAGGAGTGGGGGATTGCACTTCTGCTTAACACTGTTCTTTTGGCAAAACTTTTGAAGTGTGCCGGAAGTGGAAATAAAGCTACAGACATGGAAAACAGGAAGGGTAGAGACCAAAATGTACCATCCTACACAATAAAAACAGTGGAAAAGCTGAAGGAAGAAAAAGAAACTGCCTTTAAGGAAGAAAGTGTTCTTTGGCTTTTGTAAGAAGGAGTTCAGGGGGAAGGGGTGTGAGGAAGGACCCTCTTAGAAGAGGGAAGTTTTTTGACCATGTAGAGGAAGAATATTCTTGGTTATGATAATAGTAGAAGCAAAACTGAATACTGTTACTGTGAATTGAGATAATTTTTGCCTTTTTGAAGTTCTTTCTTAGAAAGACAAAAAAAAAACAAACAACCAAGTCACACAACTGTTGATGTATGCCTTTCCTTATTTCACATTTTAAATTAACAAAGAGAGGATACAAACAGTCCAAAAGTTTAAAAAAAAAAAAAAAAAAGAAAAAAAGAGTTTCAGAAGGGAGAGCTGACACCCTCCTGTGGTGCAGAATGAGGAGCTCTACACCAGAACTTCACCTGCTTTTTTTTTTAGCATGGCCTTTTTAATTAGTTAAATACAATTACAAAAACTAGCTAGTTTTTAACTGTGGATGAAGAATTAATGCAGTCACAGAATTATTACACGTTGACGGCAATATATGTCAATCATGGTGATCTTCTCTCCCCCAAATTTCTCTTAACAATCGTTTTTTGACTTTCCCTCCAAACGTCCCCTCAGAGGAACTCTTCGCTGAAGCACAAGCAAGTGCTTCAATCTCCATATGTTTGGGTTTGTTTTTTTAAATAGTGCTTTGTGGGTTTAGTACATTTTTTGACTGCTGCTGATTACTTTGTTCAGAGGAATTTCTGACAGCATTATAGGGTAATGTGTTCTTAATGACAAGAACATATACCACATGCCATTGAAACAAGACAAAGATGTACTTGTCAGGGTGGTAGTGTCTATGAACATGAGCTACCAGGTGCAGCCTTCTTGTATGAATCTCCTTCAAGCAGATAAAAGCCTTGTGACTATATCCTGAGCATGGCCACGAGCACGATCTCATGCTCACTACATGTTACAGACTCCTGTTTCAGTTGTGACATGAGATTTCACATAAGACTTTGTAAGATTTAAAAGACAAAAAATCTCCAGGGGGAGAAACTCCTTACGAGAAATTTCCTACAATCTAGTTTAGGTTTTGGGGGTTTGTCTCAATATGATTGGAAAAGTATGTCCAATTTGAATGTTTGCACTAAGAGAGCAGAGAGAAAGAGAGGAAAAGAGCAGAAAGAATAGAACAATGGTTCTATATCCCTGTCACTCTGAGTTTGATTTTTTTAGTTACATGACACTAATGAAAGAAAATGAGTACATTAATATTTTTTACCACAACCTGAGACAATATATGTATTCACAGGCAGGGGGAATGGTATCTTTTAAATATTTCAATTAAAATATCACACCTTGTTAAGACAAAATAAAGGCTTTTGTGAAATAACTACAGTGGGTGAAGCTGTCCTATTTAAATTCCGATATGGCTTCAACATAAATAGTTAAGAAAAGCTTCTAGGCAGCAGAAGCTGATCTTACCCCACAGAATATTCCTTGCCTCAGGCTTGTCGCCTTTTAAGTATTTTAAGCACTAGGAATTTCTGGAAAAATTGCACATGCCCTGTCAATCTCAATACCGTATCAAAGGATGAGCACCTGAAGTCTTACTGAACTGGCTAATGCTCAAATGTCAGACTTCCCTATGCCATTCAGACCAGACTCAGTTCCAAGAATTTTAAGAATTCATCACTGTGTTCTAATAAAGTATCATTAAACCATAAGGGTATACATTGCATTACCATGTTACGATCAAGGAGTAGGAAATTAAGTCTTTCCTACAGAGAATTTAGGTACAGTCCCTTAATGTTTCATTTCCCTAGTTGAATATCTAAACTGAGGACAACTGAAACAAGCTTACTGCTTGCACAGTGCTACCCTCACTCAGATGTTTTGAAAGAAAGCTTTACTTAGGTATCCAAAGACTCTAAAGTGAATATAAATTATTTATAATGCTATCTGCAGAGGAGGTCTGCCCCAGTTTCAGTCACCAGTGTAACTGCAGGAAAATCCACTCTTTTTTCTGTACAAGTTCTCCCCTATCTCAAATCATGTTGTTTTTCAGTGCAAGTAGTTGCTTTCGATGGTGTTGGACTAGCATTTGTGTGGTGCTCAGCAGCTGTCCACTGACAGCTGAAATCAGGCCACATTCTCAGTAAAGACTGTTCACCTTGATCAGCAGCTATAGCACTGCAATAATCTCTGTTATCTGGATAAAGTAACATCTCAGGGGGAGACACCTTCCTACAGCTTTTAGAACTGCTCACCTTCCACACCAAAAATACCCTCCCCAAAGATCAGAGTATCCATTAATTCATTCTCTCTCAGCCTCTGGAGAGCTTATTGCTGAAGAAGTTTGAATTCTATTATCCATCAGGCATTTCTTTCAGCTTGAATGCTCCAAGTTCCTATTAGGCAACCATTTGACTAGGCATTTCTTCTACAATAATATTTTTTTTTATTGTTATTACAATAACTGCGTTGGGAGGCTAATAAAACAGTCTTTAGGGCTGCACTTGAGGGATACAAATACCAGTTCATTAAGGATATAATCTAAATACAAGTGACTGAAAACATATTAAACCCTACTTCTCAGTGCTAGTGTTCAAAATAATATCAAAGAAACAATAATACCACTAAGAAAATGTAATCATTTGAAAGAACTGCTCTGTCTTTCATGCTATTTACTGGTCAGTGCCCGGGGGTCATTAATGTCAAAACAAAAAGGTTTTATATGATTGACTCACTGGCAATTTAACAAGGTACAATGCAACATCAGATTTCAGTCCAAACTCAAGCCAGGGCACATGTCACGGGGAGAGAATGAAGGAATATCTGTGCCTTAAACACAAATAGCAAGAGATTCTTTCTAAGTGATTATTTCCTCTGTTCTTTCCAAGAACTTAGAAGGAACTGAACTTTGTTTACTATTAACAGTGGTTAGCAATTGTTAGAAAGGGAATGAACTGCTGATCTCTTCATAGACCTGGTTCTTGGGAGATTGCTGCACTTCATGTAGGATAACTTAGACTAGAAAGAATCTACTTGATACCACTTTTTTTTTTTCATGTGAGACCTGAAATAACAACTCTGCCACAAATTAAGTGGGCTAAATTCAAATGTGGTGTGCAAGATAAGTGTGTTTGTCTTTGGTTCAGACTTTATGGAATGATAAGGAAACAAACTTGACTGCATTTACACAGCGGGGAGTCTGAAGGTGACATCTCACTTTTGAGTCACACATTCATCCTTCCTCCTAGGTGGCCATCACATCTCTTGTATCAGATTAGATTCTCTTAACATGTAGAAGCTTCATCTACATCTATAATATCAATGAAGATGTGTAAAATGTGTCTGGGTTTGTTGAAACCTGAGAAAAGTAATTCTAGCTGACATAAGCCAGTACAGCCTTAGAGTAGACAGAAGTTATGTCCACAAAAAAGCATTTATTCTGTAACAGGAAGAATTTTAGAGAGTGTCTGTTGTTAGTATGAATTGCTTCTGCACTGTAGAGAGAAATCTGCCTGATATAGTACTCCCACTGTAGTCACTCCAGGAAATATTTCTAAGCACAGACAAGGCATTCAGTAGCACAGTCCTCTAGAGTTGCACCTGGTGTAACCACTCCCATCACGCAAAATGGCACCAGCATGCCCAGATGAAGGTAATAGTGTTCTACACTCATGTTTCAGCAATGCAAATGATGAGAGAAGGTGCAAGGTGGTGTGAAACTGAGCCCAGGTACTCTCATTTAGAGGGATGAGACAGTGATTCCAAGTGTGGAATTGAACATGCAGCTTTTCAGCAGTCATGCAAGTGTGTCCTCCACTTGTCCCAAGCCATCTATTCCCACCCTACACTGTCTCCCATTATCTCATTTCTGCCAGGCAGCAGGACACGGAGCTGGACTGGATAATGTTACATGGTTCACAGCACACCCCTACCAGGAGCTATGATGGCACAGCAGTGTCTTGCACCAGGACAGGAGCAGTGCCACTGCTACATGCCAAGCATGCACTATGAAAGCAACTCTGTGAGAGTCTAAAAGATCAGCTGCTTGTAATTATCTGATAGTGAATCAATGAGGCAGACATTGTGCAGCAACACTGATTTATGGCAATCAGTCTACATTAGTAACCAGTTTGCTCCCCCACAAGTGCTTTTTAAGTTTGGCTTGGATTTCTGTGATGTGAACACTGATGTACTGGAGAGTGGTGTAAATTCCACCACTGTGGCCTCACTTCAGAATGGGTTCTGATGTTGCATTGCACCCACTGACAGGAGTATTAAGGCAAGGCTATCAAGACTGTCTCAAATCTGAGGCAGCACATAGCCAACAGGGACCTGATTGACCTTGGACACAAAAAGGGAAATATTCTCATGGCTTGGATATAATCAGATGGACTATGACATTTAACTTGAGCTACAGTAAGATATTGTTGCCCCGTTTTACAGTCCAGTCTTGCCTTTCTGCTAGGAGTACTGCCTTGGGCAGGACAGTCATCAAGAAGTTCCATTTCAGTGCAAAGTGCAACATTTCTAATCAAAGCACTCATCATAAGCACCTAACTGACATGCAGAGAAAATATATCTTTACATCTGCCAACTCTAATGTACAGGCAGTAATTTCTATCAGAAAAGACAGACAGTCTTGGAGAAGAGCAGCCTCCTGGGTGCAGAACCATCTCACTACCTAAAAACTACACTTACCTCACATATTTAAAGCATCTGGAAGAGTTTTATACCACTGTTCTGGCCATACCCTTACTGACTAATAGATATAGAAATGAAGATATTATAATTATTTATAACATTTTGAAAGGGAAAACATTCATTATAGGGCTTCTTTCAAAAAGCACATATACATCTAAGCATTTTTTAAATGATGCGGTTTTTATAAAGGTGAAGTGGATATAAAGTTGAAATAGTGCAATTTTAAAACAAAAGTTAGTGCAGGAGTCAAACTACAACAACAAAAAAACCCCAAAATACAAGTCATAGATTTAGTTGTTGTGGAAATACATTACTACCTGGGTTCAAAGAAAAGTATACGCTCTGTTTTCAAAAGCAATGAAGTGCACCAAAGTGCTTTTGAAAGGTATACATCCACCAGTTAGCTCTCGGTGAGATTAGGGTTTTCTTTGGGGATTGAAACTAGGATGGTTTTGAAAATAATCTTAGTATGGGATTTGGTTTTGATGTCAGGTGGCGATGTCTAACAAGCTGCTACCAGTAAAAAAGATACTATCAAATAAAAAAGTGCATTTCCTTTGTTAATTTACAAGTAACAGCAAGTAAAATAATTGGAGAAAAACCTTCTTCTCAAGTACATTTAACAGCATTTTGTAACTCATTTAAATAAGTGGATTATATCCCATTGTTCAGTCTTTCAGACAGCAACATGAAAAGCTAATGACTTTAAAATGGAAAAAATATGGATTCTAAAACATTAATATTATCAAGAAAACTTGGGAATAACTTCAGTTTGAAGTGAAATAATTTCTAATGCATTTTATGAAAGTAATTGTTTTTATTAATGCGGTCCTTCTAAATTAAGAAGTTGTGTTGGGAAGCCCTTGCCTGTTGCCAGCAATTTAATGTTGAGATGAAGGAATCGTTGATCTGTCTTATTAGAATAGAAAAAAAAATTAAAAATCAAAAACCCCTAAGGTAAATTGACCACACTGAAGACCATAAACATTGTTGATTCGCGCAGAGGCATCACATCAGCTTGAGAAACACAAACAGAACAAAAGCAGGAAACATAAATTGCTAGATCTCAGTAATGAACTGTAGACAAGAGAGGAAAGCTGATAAAGACAAATTATCAGGTACACCTGTGCAGTGAGTAATGATTATTTTTCTGTGCCTGAGGTTTTGTCTTCCTTTTCTCTTTCCAAAGATCACTAAGAGAAGGGCAATAGTGGGGATAGAGGGTGTGTGTCTGTGTCTGTTTTTTGTCACACACAGGTGCACACACACACTCTCAAAATCTTTCCACTGGCTTTTAATTTTAGTAACTCAACCCAAGTGGAAGAGAATCTACAACTTCCTGCTTTTAACATTATAAATACTTCAAATGTTATAAAATCTATTGCAAAAATGTACATTCAGTGGTTTTATGAGGCACAGGACCTGCTAATGTATGTTCAGGGAAGCTCACATGTACTCTGTTCTGTCCGCTGTTGGACAAGGGTGGAGAATCCAGGGGCTCACGCTTGATGGCTTGAACCAAGCAGGGATTTCTAAATTCGCATGACATTTTGAACACCTCATTATTCTGCCCTTTCTCCTCCCCTGGGCTGGGGCTGTAGAAATGGCCATAGCAAGCTGTGTGTGGCAGGTTGGGCGTGCTTTCCAAGCACACAGGGGAGTTCTGAGGGCAAAATGGGGCCACCTCCTTGTTCCGTGAACCCCTGCAAGATCTGTTCAAATTGAGGTTGTTTGGGTGATTTGCTATGATGCATTGCCAATTGTGTGGAGCGTAAAGGCAGTGCCTCGGCTTCTGGCAGGGCAAGGCTGACTCACAGAGGTCCGGTTCCGGTTTGAGGTGCACTCTGTTGGGGTAGCTACACACCTGCTTTCTCACCGAGCCGTTCTCATCCAGCCAGGCTCGGCTTTGTGACATCAGGTAGTCATCAGCAATGTTTTCAGAATCAGAATCATATTCCATTTTGATAGGCATCTCCAAGGGAATAGCTGTGTCATAGTGAGACTCTGAGGATATTAATGGTCTCTGCAGTTTCAGGTGGTCTGTTGCGTAGTTCTCTGCACAACGCTGTTGGACACCTGAGTAAGACTGGCCATTTTCTGCACTCCCCCAGTGGGAAGGACAAGTTGATGTCAAATTTAAGAAATTTTGGTCTCTGTTGTAGAATGATCCAGCTCTCCTGTTTGAACATGTGTTCATTCGCTGGCTCATAGAACAAGAGCTCGAGTTTCTTAATGTCCAGCTACTGTTTGTGGTGCAGTTGTTTTGAATGCCTAAAACTGAAGTGTAAGAACTGAGAGGTTCCTCTTGCATAAAACACTCACCATTAACATGAGGCTCAAACTTCACTTTTACATTATCTTGTTCATTTTTTACTGCTGCCCAGTTAAGATGCTTCCACTGGCCCAGAGTTTCAATGGCACTGTTACGGGAAAGACCCTCCAGGTTTCCTTTCAAATTGGCAAAACCACTTAGTATCTTCAGTTGCTCATCTTCTTCCCTTTCAAAAACAGTAGAAAAAAAAATTCAGTCAACCAGAGGTTTCTAAATTATTGTTTTCTGGGATACAAACAGAATGGCTCAACATATGTTACAAACAATACTTTGTCCTCCATGTGGGACTCTCACACTCTTGTCCATATAACCTTTGCATTTGCTGGAGAGTTAAAAAGAATGTCCTTGAATCTGGGCATCAGTGCATGTGCACAGCTACCTTTCTGCGGCACTGCTTCATTCAAGTTTGTTCACACATTTGCTCTTCTGTTTCACACACACAGCTCACAAACACCTTAAATATTGTAGTACCACAGGGTAATTGCCTTACACTTCTGTTCTTCCCTTAAAATATATCTAATAGTATTTGTGTATAGCAAAATCTAGAGATAAAATGCAAACACTATCTTAAATGAAACGTGTTCTGTTAACAAGGAACTATTGGGACACATAAGAACTTTCTGATCCAAGTGATTTGAAGGAGAGCCATTTGGGGGTTTTATATTTTAAGAATGCAGAGTTGGCTGAGAGGAAATAAAATGCATGAGTTAAACATCCGAATAGTTACAGATGTTCACATTGTATTTAGGTTTGTTCTACATGTCTAACTTAATTTGTGTTGTCTTTTGTTTCCTGAGATGGCCAATGACTTAATTTTCCATGACCTCCAGCTGAAGTACTCAACATCAGTGAAGAGCTCTGGCAGACGATGTCGCCTGAGCACTTCCATGCCTGATGCAGCAGTTTTCAGAACATGGGGTCCTTGTTCAGTTCAGGTCTTGAATTCACTAATGTGCTGATTCCCAACCAGGCAGGGTCAGTGCTACAAAACCACTCCATCCCTCTCCAAACAAGTGGACATCTCAGTAAGAAACTGAGTGTGAAAACCTGAAGAGCTAGTAAGGGGTTTAGAAGGCTTTTTCTTAACTCGCAGTAAACAGAACTTTTTCGTTGGGTATCGAATCAATGTGCAAGTATAGGATTTCCCAGCAGAGGGAGTCCATGTTGTTACAAAGAGACAGTGTCCTGCTGTAATGAATGTACACCACAAAAGGAGAATATTTTCGCTCCCTCTCTTTTTGTTTTATTTTTTTTAAATGAGGAATTACATATTTTCAGTCCTCTTCTAAATATTGTTATTTTTATTATTGACAGTATGGAGATGCAAATGATCTGATACAAGTTTGCTGCAGAACTAGCTTCTCAGAAAATGATCAAATTGGGAAGCAAAGACTGAACAAAATGTCGTAGTCAATAAAAGTTAAATCTCCAAATGAAGAGTTTTACAGTGATATAGTATCTAGTGAAAATTCTCCAAAAGAGTGTATGTTTCCAGGAAGACAGCGTACATTTTAACAAAACAAACAAACAAACAAAAAAAGTAGCAAGTACAAAGTCTACTGCAGACTATCAGGAAGACAGAACTGAATATAATTGCCAAGGCCAAGTCTCGTAATACTTCCGTCAGCGGGAACTATCAAGCACAAAGGAAGGATTTTAACCACTCAGATAACAAAAATGTGACTAAATAAATGTGCTTAATTGCACAAAAAACCCACAACAAACAAACAAGAAACAACCCCTTTTAATCTGCTTCTTAATAGAAGTTCATTCCCTCACATGGCAAAATGATGTTCGTGCCATCCGAGTAAATGTAAAAAGTCCCACCATCCTCACGTGGGAGCTCCTCTGCTATCCATGCGGATCCTGGGAGATACGCTGCCTGCAAGGAATATCTACCCTGGAAGTGCAATGACTTTTTCATTTATCTCTTCCATCTGCAAGGTGTTCTGAAGGAATAATCTGTGATAACTGCCACATTTTTAACTCTGGGCCAGATGGTGGCTATGCCCAGCTCTTGGTTCCTCGTTCATTCCACTCTCGTATCTCATGGCTGGAAGAGATACCTGAACGAGGCCTGCAGGAACTGGAAGGGACAATCCCACTGGGGAAGCATGAAAAGCCTGTTTGGGAGGAAAGGGTAAAACTCATCCTCTTTGAATGCAAATCTGTGAGATTAGTTTACACTCCATGACTGAGCCTACAGGCAACTGGATATATCCGTCTACAAACATACAATGAATATGAGTACATTTTGTTAAATTGTGTTGCATATACACAACTAAAAACATCAGCTCAACTGTCATGCATAAAGAAAATAAACCACGCTCAACATAATCAAATGTTGGTAAGTAGAAAAACTAGGATGCTACATTTTCAGCTGCAAAGTAAATCAAACCCCCAAAATACATGTGAATGCAAGAAAGTCAAAACATATTAATAATCAGGCATTTGATTTCTGTCTTAGTATGTATGTACGCTGAACTTCAGAACATAAAAAGACTGAAGACAGAAAATAAATGTTGTTTAGGACTATAACAGCCATTTCATATTTTCCAAGACAGAAATGGATTTCCATATCATAAGTAAATTCTTCTCATTCAGCTCTTCTCTGAGGTCACTACAGTCTTTTTAAAGTTCTCATACACAAAGAATACATTCATTTTTCTGAATCTTTTAATTTTTTTTTTTAGTACTTCAAAATATACTTACTTTAACATTTGCTGTTGGGCAAGGACATATTCTGAACAACCACTTCGATACAGAAGTTGAGTGTTAGCTTGAACCCAGACCCAGTGATCTTCATTTGTTTGTACTTTGACTAGAGAAATGCCATTTTCTCCGTTATTCTTTGCTATACAATTTAAAAGAAAATCTATTTTAATACAAGCAGTGTATAGTATTTTTTCTTACCTAAACTACAGGTGAATGTACACAGGTTTGTTTGCTGTCCTGGAATCATCAGCATAGGAAAGTCACAAAATGAGGCATATTACCTTTTAAAACCAAAATTTGAAAAGCCTAATGAGGCACTTAAAGTGTAACCAAGGGTTTTTCAGTATTATTCATTCCTTATAATTTTTCCCTCTCAGTAGTAGTAGTACTATACCAATATGAAAATTCATGAAAAATGGGGCTATTAGAGAGGAATGGTTTTAAAGACATTAAAGATTTCAGCAGATATGATAGAAGGATGAGTACAACTCTGCTCAGGAAGAAGTCGCCCAGTGAGGTAGACTCACCATCAAAATTTTATCCATTGTAAAATCTGAAACATAGCAGAGACCTATAATTTTTCCACAGCTGGAAAAGTATGAGTCAAAGCTGTGAGCAACTCATGAGTTTTAAAGACAATGCATTCTAATTTTCTTCTGCTTTCTAATCTGTGGGGAAAACTAGCATTTTTAACATGTCATCCAGTTTTCCTCGAAGAGAGACAGATATTGTTATTAATTATAATGGTTTTCACATAAGCTTATTAAATTCAGTGCTGTCACTTTCAAGCAAGCATACATTGAATATTCTTATTTACTGCAATTGCTTATTTCTCTCTAAATTTTTCTGCGCACTCTGAAATCGCAGACTGACTCAGTATTATCTTTTGAGGTGAACAAATTCTTTTGCAGTTTTTTTAAAGAAGAGGTGTTAGAGAGAAGAAAACAGGGAGCATTGGGACCAAAACCTGTAAATCCCAGCAGGATAAAATAAAAGATAAGGCTCTTTTCCCATAAACGATATATAATCCAGAAGTACTTAGCAGACACACCTTTGATTTGGTTTTCAGCAATCTGTAATGCATTATTGAAAGCAGCACCTTCAGGGTGACTGTTTCTTCCGTACAATTCTGTTGCTTCACACAGCCCTGAACTGCCTTTCGAGCTGGAGCTGTGGAGGACAGAAAATGGGCAAAATTCCTTGTCAGTGAATGGCAACCCAGTAGGATCACAGGCTTTAAAAGATATGATCTTCAAGCTGTTGACCATTAGCAAAGACTTATGGTTTAAGTACGGAGTAACTAACACTTAATAATTATCTCTTCCCACATAATTCAGTTGCTCAAACTAGTGTGTGACTGGAGTTCTGTATTCAATTAAGAGAAATAACTATGTTTAGGAATATTCTGCTCATGACTTACTATATCTGGAACAATAAATTTCAGCTGGAATTGAGACAAATGCTGTGTATATTCTGCTCTGCCTCATCAAAGTACATTCGAGGTATGTATATAACAGTGGTCAGCAATGCATTTAAGGGTTTGTATGACTTCAGTTTGCAATAATCACCACATGATTTGAAAGGATTTCTTACAATCTTTAGTTGAAGATGCTTATTAGGGTTTGAAAAGGGTGCAACGTCTGTAACACTGCTTTACAAATGTTTCTCTTTGTTAAGACCATCAGCAAAACAGATTACTATATAAATTTGCCCACATCCTTGGCTACTTATGCTTCAGGCCTGAACCAAAGGAAACACTGAAGTTAAATGCCTGCTTCATTCTTGTCAAGTCCTTGGCCACTGTCCAGTCAGAGAGTAAAACTTAAGTAAAGCATCTCCCTTCTGGGAGCTGAATTCTGATCATCAGGTGATTTCACCCGGGCCTCTGAAAAAAGTAGCAAGTAGAAATGACTTTCCAACTCCACTCCAAAAGCCTGCATGTTCCATTATACCAGCCTTCCAGCAATTCAGTTCTTGTCAAAAGCATGTATGTTCTAGAACCTCATTATACATCTGGATAGTGAATCCACACATACACAAACATAATGTAAGTAAAAGCCAAATTATGATACTGTCAGTTATGCTGACGAGCATTTTGCTTCACAGCAATCGACCTCATTACAGTGACATTACATTTAACCAAATAAGGGAAAACATAATCCTAGCCCCAAACATCAACTAAAATTCAATCATAGAAGAGTAACAAAACTAGGTGTTAGGAAGGAAATGAGTCTGAATACAATCTGTCTTGATCTTTTGTGTTTGCTACCAAATTATTACCCCCAAGCCATTTAGTGCAATTTTAAAGTTACATGTTCATAAAACTTCTGTTGAAAGATAAAAGCATACCTCAAGTACTACTCATTAGCCTCTATGTGAACACCCCCAGACACGCACATTCAGCTTTCTGAAGTTTTCCTTTTCCTCTGTTTGTTAACAAAATACCCAAGTCCAAATAATTGTGTTACCAGAAGATACTGAAATTTGAAAACTTCCAGGAAAAATACTTCTCCATTTTTGCAGCTAGTAGAATGACTTGACTTTGTTGGTAATTTCTGAATGTTAGAAAGATAGCCTAACATTCCATTTTTTAATATAAAATTTTATATATAGTAATACAATATTTGACATGTTATAAATAAAGTACAATATATTGTATTGTATTGCATTATAGTATAGTAATTGTATTATCTTTATTTTGTATTAAATAGTTAAATCCAGATAAATTATTCACTCTTGTAAGAGTTTTGAGAGTTCTTTAGCGTAATTTGTGCTTTTGACATGCTTAATAAACATGAAGCCCATAAATGCCGAAAGATTAATTTGTAAATACTTTGTGTTCACTGCTGTTACATCATCAGCTTTGTGTTTTGCTTTCACAAGCAGGCTTTTCATCTTCAGCTCTGTCACAGAAGGGAGTAGAAGTGGTACCACTATGCAGAATAAGGACAGCTGAGGTGGCAATACTGTTCCTGATGAGGACTTCTTCCTTTGTCCAAAGAGAAACTTTAGTTTGCCTTGGAACTGCATCGTCTGGTATACAAAAACAAAACAAAACAAAACAAAAACAAAAACAAACAAGTAATATTAAGCTTTACTGTATAAACATTTAAAATGCTAATACAACCTATGGACCATTTTATATAACACCAAAATCAGTTTTGAATCAGGGAGAAAAACCAGGAATTTCATTATCTTCACATAATTTGAACCATGCCACTTCAGAGGCACAGTGGGTGGAGATTCTGTCAACAGTAAAATGAGACATTTGAAGCTGGTTGATTTTTTTTCTCTCCCCTGCGTACTCAAAGTAGAAGTTCTGCATTACGTTCTGTTCATTGAGATGGGCAGTGTATAATGGTGCAGTTATTTCCTCTGTACCTCACTGAAGCTGGAACCATTATTTTTCCATGCTCTGTTCTCTCCAGTGAGATGGTTTCTTAGTTTCTTTCCTCTTGCCCTGTAGTTTCTCTGTGAAGTATATGGACTGACACAACCCAAGGACTGTGCAGACAGATGCCAAGGGAAAAGATAGGCCCAAGATAGCCAGATACAAAGTACATAGCTTGGAGGGAACCATCCATCCCTGCCTCAAAAGTCTGTATAGTCAGAAGGCAGAGATCAAGCCAATAGTAAGCTGCTACCCCTCAGTGAAAAAATTACCTACCTAAAAATGGCCAGAATAAAATCAGCCCATTTGACTTAGGCATCTTCCTGGGCTACATGATTGAAACAGGCATGCAGGAATGACTAGCTGGTCTGGCTG
The DNA here is from genome assembly GCA_013396735.1 of Grallaria varia. Classification (NCBI taxonomy): domain Eukaryota; kingdom Metazoa; phylum Chordata; class Aves; order Passeriformes; family Formicariidae; genus Grallaria; species Grallaria varia. Next base: position 29,198 of record VWZG01001769.1, read on the forward strand.
TTAAGACACATAGTCTTCCAGGAAACTGAAGAGCTTCTGAGAGAGAAGTTGTATTTCCCTGTTTCATGCTGATCCTCTCATTTTCTTTGCACGTGCCGTATGGTTTCCCATAAGTTGAAACAGCATCGCTCCTTACTAAGAAAATGGAGAAGTGGTTTCTAGAAATGAGCTGCTCCCAGCAAGGAGCATGTGAGAGACTTTCTCATTCTGCAGTTTCTTATTAAGGACTCTTTACAAAAGGGGAAAATGGATCATTATTAGTCCTGTTCCTTAAAGCAAATACTTTGTGCTTAAATGTTAATTGTTGAAATTCAGGATTGCCACCCTTGTGCTACACCCAGTACAAAATGAGGACAGATATTGCCCAAAGGAGCTTGAAACATAAAACTTTTTAGATTCTTTCAATTTCAAATATTACAACATTCTCTTCTCCCATCATTCTTTACACATATTAATAATTATCTTTCGGTATTTCTTGTTAGTGCACAGCAAAAGAAAAATGCATCCTGTCCATGGCTCTCCACAATATTTATGTTTAATATTTATGTAGAAGAATTTTTTCATAAGAAGACATTAAAACCTAGTATGTCATGACTACAGTAATCTATATGAAACTGTACTTACAAGGAATCCAGAAGTACTGTCCAACAAGCAGCGAACTCGACAGATGAAACAGCGAGTTAAGAAGGAAGAGTAATCTGTTGCCATGTTGTCATTCTCTTGTGCTTTAAACAATTTACTGAGAATATATTCTTCTCCTAGGAACAACAGTGAAGGCAACATGTATCAGATCACACTAAGAAATAACGAAAATGTTCTGTAGTCAATTGAAGAACCTGTTATGAAATTGCTAAAAATTGCTTTATGGATGGGTGAATATTAAATTGTATCATGTATAGATAAATCTGCACATGCTCTACCAAATGACAAATAAAAGCTCTACAGTGGGATTCAGGTGACTTTCTCCAGAAACTCTGACTTTATTTCCCGAGGTTTTGTCATTTTTAATGATGCAAAGCAGGGTAACAGATGGTGCTGGTTTTGAGAACAGAGATCACAGAAAATGTACTGGAAAAAAGGAACAATATAAGGAAAAATGCTAACGTGAGAAAAAAAAAACAAAACAAAAAAATGGACGGTGGCTGATTAGCTAATGTTCAGCTGTTGCCTACTTGATTTTTAATGAAGCGTTTTCCAGTTTTGGACTACAAGTGCACAGCTTTTGAAATACTTCCAAAAGACACAAGTGTTTATATAAAAGTATGGACTCAAGAACTGAAATTCTCCACAATATACATTAGAACAAAAATTCCAAATATTTCTAAGTTTTATAGTTTGAAATACTAGTGCAGGTTGTTTAGTTTGTTTTCTGCATACTTCCTACAAAATCTTGCCAAGTTCTTCAGATACCTTGTAAAACACAGAAAATTGTTTTAAAGCAATGCAACTTTCATGACTGTGCTCCTCAGGACTTCCTAAAGGTTGCTGAAGGATTTCTTGCAAGTTTCTCCTCACCCATCTGGTCACTATGCTTCCCAATTTATTTCCTTGATTATTTCCTCACATTCTGGTGAAATGCATACATTTTGCTGGAATCAATAATTTTTTATGAAGTTAACAATTTTAGCCTGATTATATGTCCTGTAGTTGTTATTTCAGCTTAATGCCTTATGTAGAACAAACCTTGAGCACAGGCATACAGCTGGCATCCTGGGGAAATACAGCCTCAGAGGGAAAAGTGCATTGCTAAACCTACTCGTTCTTCGGAAGGCTCCTGTCTACTTAATTTTGCATGGGAAAATAAGTGGGCAGAAAGCACTGCTGCTGCCACTGTTGTTCTGTACACAAACATTTTGCGTGGGATTTTTTTTGCCTTAATGAGAGGAACACTCATGTCCTGATCAGCGTCAACAGCAGGTTGCTAGAATAAAGACTGATGCTGTTCATTCTGCATGTGCAAGACTACCTGTATGTTCATTAGTCAAAAGAAAAATAAAGAACACAACTTTGTGACCTCTATGGCACACACTGCCTTATAAATGCCAAGGATCGGGAAGAAATGTCATCTATGAGACAATGACATAAATAAATGGCCACTATGTAGCTTTCCAGTGAAGAATCTGACTTGACATGGTACAGACACGGGCACAGGTGGAGTGCAATCCTATCTCTGCCTGTGTTTCCAACCAACGTATACAAACCCACCTGCTTCTGTCTCTAGTTGCTGTCCGGACAACATCTGGGGAGGATTCATGGCCCAGTGCAGTTGTCTGCAGAAATCCTGGCGATCATCCACGTGAATGTAATCGTATATGTTTTGGTGCATTACATCAGTCTGAAACAATTACAACAAGGGATGTTTAATTAGTAAATGTAGGGGGGCAGACGCTTTTCGTTATGTTGATACTTTCCTTAAAATAATGGCTGTGTAAGATACCTTCAGAGCAGACTGACTGAAGAATGTTACTTCAGATGCCCCTATTTTTCAACATCTGCTTTTCCCCTACGCATCTTAAGATGATTCTTTCTATTCTTAACTCTTTTGTACATATGCAAATGTGAGTCATAAAAACATCCAACTGACAACTGGCATCCCCCGAGGATTAATGCTAGGACAAACCCTGTTTAATTTCTTGATGAAGGAATCATGGAATAGAGTGCACTCTCAGCAGACTTGCAGAGAGTACCAGCTGGGGAGTGCAGAACAGCTGCTTGATGGACTGTAAAAATAGGCTGACAGGAACCTCAGGAAGTTCAAAAAAGGCAAAGTTCTCTCTTAATTTTGGGTACCCCAGGAAAAGAAAGATATTAGCATATCGAAATGAACCCAGGAGAGTGCTACCATGACACCTAAGAGGGCTGGAGCACATGATGTATTGGGAGGGAAGAACAGTGTTTGCTGAGCCTTCAGAAGGGGAAACCTCAGGAAGAACTTACTGCGGTCTACATCAAACAAGTAAGCGAACAAAAAGACCAAGCCTGACTATTCTTGGAAGAACAAAGTGGGAGGACAAGAAGCACCAGACACACATTGCAACATGGGAAACTGGGACTTAATAATAAGTGGATAAAACGTTATGATTGGCGTCACTAAACACTGGAATGTATCTTCCAGAGGCATCACAGAAACTCAAAGCTTGATTGGATGACTCCCAGATCAGCCTGCTCTAACTGGATGTGCTTTGAGTAGATTAGACTAGATGACCTCCAGAGCTCCCATCCAACTACATGGTTTTGTAATTCTGTGAATTTACGATATATTTACTACACACAGACAACCCACCTTACACTGAAATTGAAAGGAAACTTTTAGCTAAATCTTGCTTTTATAATGGATCACATTTCTGTTAACAAAAGCTTTACAAAAGGAACAATACTACAAGAAATAAATTTTTACCTGTCAGATCACACCCCCCCCCAAAAGAAAAGTTGGTTTTAAATGGCCCAGTAAAATAACTTAATTTCAGTAATAGTGTATGTCTAATCAGTGATAGAATGATAAGGTAGTTAAGGTAGCAATATGCAGTGCTACATTTTAGAAAGCCAGTTAGCAGAAGTAGCACTAAGAAAGTCAGAACAATGACAGAGACTAAGTATTCTAAATATTTGTAAATATATTTACCTGATGAAACCCTAGATAGTCCACAATTGTCGATGATGCATAAAATATCATTCCATCTGCACTCACCACCAACGCAAAACCATTCAGTGACTGAAAAAGGAAAATAAAATAACTAAAAAGATAATAAGAAAATGAAGAATAAAATTGGTATAAATGTAATAAAGAATATTCTAGATATGAAAAAAATCACTCTGCAAAAAGCTGGACACCAAAATTTTGCAGACATTTTTTTTTCCTACCATGAAAAACAAATAACAACCTGTAACGTGTTTTTTCCTTTTTTATAAAAGGTAAGGTAGTTAATTACAATATAACTACTATATTACATTACTCGTTTATTGTCCATTAAATTATATGCGTAATTATGTTTTGTCATTATTTCATAGAATTAAAAGTTTAATAGGAAACCAACTACTTTGTTTTTCCTCTGAATTTAAACCTTCATATTCCATAGTAATTGCTTTGAATATATATGCATTAATACATACAGATAATATAGTAATCACCAACATGAAAATTAAATACAGGTGCTGTGGTAGCTATGCCTTTAAAACTGGATCTGTATTTTAAAGTATGACTGTTTTCTTAAGCTTCTATAAAATACATACCTAGCATAATTGCATAAACGCAATGAATATAAAAAGTAGGTGACAAATACTTCATTGGTATAGAACAATATTTAATCTAGAAAAGAGCTAAATTAATTCATACAGAATTGGCGATGCAAGGAAAGCAACCAGAGAAACCTAAAAATAAAAGGAAGGATTAAATGAAACACATGATGTGAACATTGTGATCATTGATGCATGAAGACTGATATTTTGCCTCTTGCCCCTTGATAAAGGTTCAGTAACATATCTTCGCTCCAGCAGGTTGCATTCCAAGGTAGTTTAGATTCTCTCATGTCATGATTTTGAGGTTTTTTGAGACTACAGTTCAAATAGCTGTTGCTGAAATACTGCTATATTATTATTATCTCTGCTTCACCTTACTCTCAATTTACTGATGTGCCTATTAATCCTGAGTTAATCCTGAAGCACAAGGAGGACAGATTTTCAATGGCTCAGTAACCAGATACACTGACATATTTTTGTGAGTTTGGTTCTCTTTTCAGTTCCTAAATAAGAACCAGATTTCCAAGACTGCTTGAAGGCTGTTCCCTCTGTGACAATGGTGGGCAGAATTTCAAGAGTTCTGTGCACAATAGACTGACCTCCTCAAAAGGTTTGGCCCCAATCATAAATGTGGAGCACCTTTGGAAATGTGGCCCCGTGGGACCACCCTTGGCCAGAGGTCCTGTGTGTTGAACAGCCTGTGAAACGATGACTGAAGAAATGTAGTGGAGAGCCTACAATGGCTCGCCTGCATTTGGAAAGAGGTGTAGCAGAAACTGATTCAATCAAGCCAATGCTAACCATAAATCATTGGTAAGAATAGTCAAGGGCAAAGCTTGTTTTGCTCCAGCTCAGCTCTATAGATACAGATCCTTTCCAGAATAACCTTTATCTCTGACTGGTTGGGCTTGTGTTGAATATTAGTTATCCTAGTCATCTCTTCAAGCACAAGCAGTTGCTCAGCTGGGGCTCTTTTCTGCTCTAAATAAGGCCTCAATTTGTCCCAGCACCTCACCAACCAGGAGACAATGTGACAAGGTTTCTACGTCTTCACACCTGTGCCTTTCACTGTACTGAGAGGAACCTCTATAGGTGGTATCATATACATTTCCAATGTCAAATGGAGACAAGAAACCAGTTTTGACATCTTGTCTCTTTGAATGCATCTTTACAGCAATGAAACCATCAGTGGTGTGATACTAGGAGTTTTATTACATTTTTAATATCTGGCATGCCTTTTAATTTGGATAGACAAAAAATTTCCACAAAGATAACCACAGGACATCTAAGGGAGCTCCTTTATGTCTGTGGCTGTTATTATGCACATTCCAAAAGACCTCCAGTTGTGCCCATGAAGCTGGGGCAGGTAGAAATTAAGACCATAAAAGAAATGAAAGAAATGTTCCTCATTAAAAAAAGTTCTTAAGCTATGCAAACTAAGGCACCACGCCCTGTCTGGAAAGGGTTAAATAATAGCTACAAGATCTGAATACGATGAAAGACTCTCACATATTATCATACTGAACATCCTTAAAAGGTACCTTCTATTGTCTTGCAAGCAAGCTGGAGTTTTTCAGCCACTGTAGGAAATAGCCCTGGCACATCTGCCTTTGCCAAGGATTGCTTGTATGAATCAAGAAACAAATTCCCCTATTTAAAAATTAATCTTCTTCAGTACATACTCTTTAGGCCCTTTAGGCCCTGACACGTACCCTAAGAGATCCATCTCTACCTTTAAAACATAAGACTTGCTCCCCCACTGCAGAAGGCAGGAGGGGTTTTCTTTACACAAGTTTTTCTTTCACATGCTGGATTCGATACACCAGTTTGTAAAAACTGGAAAGGGAAATGGGACCATGTGTACTTCTAAGGATTCAGATCAACGTTCTGGCAATTACATCTGTGCAATTGGAGGAGGAATTAATGAAGGAGTGGGAGGGAGCAAGAGGAAAGAAGTGGAGGAAAAGTTCAAGGAGTCATATATTCAGGTTAAGCCACAAGTACGTATGGATTTGAGGGATGTATGCAAATGAGGAGAGTTACAAACCTCCCCTCTTTGTTTTTGGTTTGTTCTCAAAATGCTGGTGTCCTCTCCTGAGTTTATATCTCTGAACTAAGCATCGCCTGATTTTCATGGCCCCAAATGAGACATCTGATGCTCTGCCTTGCAAACAGGAAAAGTAATACCCACTTTGGTGCAAAAACAACTTTTACGGAGCCACATGAGTCTATTGAGGTTTAACACAAATTTCTTGTGTCTAAGTCTCATTTTAGCAGAGAAATCTGTTGCTTAGGTCACATTAAAAAGGGACAAACTAGACATAAAGTAAAACTTGATAACCAGTGAGTCTCACCCATGACTGCAAATTCTTCAGTTTTCTCAATATTGCCCTAAACTGTAGTTCAGTGTAAAAACAGACATCTGTAGCACAGAGAACTCTGAATAGTGTCAGATTTGGGCTGGGATTTATACTCATCTACTTGACACAGGTGGGAATAAGGAGGAGGGTGTTTGCTAGCACAGGTCTGGTTCCCCTGAGTGGATAATGGTGATTGCAGATTAGTAGGAAAATATCTCTTCTAGCCACTTGGATAAATCTCTCAGGTACCAAACACAACTCCATACGGAAATACTTTACAGTAACACTGCATAGAGATTTTTCCATTTTTCTGGCCAGAAGCCTCGTGATTTGTTAGATTGAGTGGAAGAGAGAGACAACCTCACTACATGAGAATGAGCAAAAACTATTCCCAGTTCTTTTCTTCTAAGTTACCAGGCTTCACATTAAACAGGACAACAAAGTATAAGGTCTGACTTACGATTTTTAAACATTCTAAGTTATTGATACATAATTCTCAGCAATATCTTTCATTCCCAGCCAGTGGAAGGCTGTGCTGGTGTGCTGTGCCAGAACCACCGCAGCGATGGTTCTGGGTTCCCATCTATCTGGGGAATCGATAACCTGGGCAGGGTAGAAGGGAAAGAGGATGCGGACCGGCGTCACACCTCTGCAGTTCATGCTCCCTGAGGTTTGCTTAAAACACTGAGGGGACAGCACAGAGGAGTAAAGGCAGCTCTCCTCATTTCACTTTAATTCTTTCAGTAGATAAAATGGAAAGCCTAAATAGGGTTCTTGTATTTAGAGGATGAAATAACCAAACTCCACTACACAGTGGTATTTGCTTTGCGTACAACTAGCGTCTTTTAATCAGTAAAGTCCACTTGCACACTAAAATTTTTAGCAATATTGCATATCTTTACACTTGCACAGATAGAAAAAACACACACACAAAAGTATATGGACCTTAAAACTTTTACAGCAAAAATCAACTCCCTTTTAATCTGCAAAAAAATACATGGTTTTGAACTGCCATTTGGTAAACCATATGCATTCAATGACAGATGGAATTTCTAATCCAGGATAATAGCTGAAACATGTGAGACAGACTTAAGTATGTACTGCGAACATTTGTTTGTTTGTATTTGGCTTTTTAAAAACACTTACAAGAGTTTTCTACATTGTATTTAAAAAATGAAATCATGTGGCTTTTTTTTTCCAAATGCAAAAAAGGGAAAAACATAACTTGGCACCAGACAGGCGCCTGTATTCTTTTGAAAAAACATGTACATCCAATTATACACTCACAAAAAGCTGCACCTGCTACTGAAACAAAAAAACAATTAATCTGTCAATTCAAAGAAAGTATGATATTATTCTGGTGCCCACAGTAGCTGTGAGATTAAAGTTATCAGTTCCTTCCATTAAGAAGTTTTGAAACATTATTAGTCAAGAAGTTCTCTTTGGGAATGAAGGCAAATATTCTGAGGAAGATAGGACTTCCTTTGGCAGGATCCTTTATATATCCTGATTTTTTTTTCCTAGTCTCATAGCAGAAAATCAGCCAGAAAATACTTCAAAGATATTTTGGTCAAGGTCACGGCATAGTAAAAATAAGGAGGAAGTAAAAAAATGAGAGAGAATAAGTTCCAATCCACATTTCTCTTATTACTCTTCCTTGAAATACAGGAAAATTCACTAGCATTAGGTCTCCAGAGACCGTGTTACTATGGCTACTAAAGTACAACAGTCAAGGCCTGCAGCCATGCCTTGCTTTGAACAGATTTTCAAGTCACGCAACTTGGGTACTAAATTTCCAGGGTCAGTTGGCTCGCAGTTTATCTGGAACAGCTTTATTTAACAGTGGATCACTGGAGTTTTGCATCCCATGTGGGATGGGGCAATTTTCTGGTCATCTAAATAAGGAGCTATTTAGAAACTCTGGAAATTATATACTCATTCTTGTCTTACAAATATTAGGAGGGAAATGCAGACAGTTAATGTGTCTTCTGTCTTCAGCTGTGTTGTTTAGTGAATCAGTATTTCTCTCCCCTGGTGTTTAGGACTCATAACTGCCCTTCTCAAAAGTCCTTCTAGAATCCCCGAATTTCTCTTTATAAACTAAAAAACCCCAAACAAACAAACAAACAAACAAACCTCCCAAAAAACCAATTAACTCTTACTTAACCCTGAAATAAAAGCCCACATAAAAGACTATTCAGAAATGGCATATCTGGTGGCATCAGAATGTGGGCGTTGCTCAACAAGTACGGTATCTCTTAGCCCTCTGGACTCTTATGTGTTTCTCTGGTATCTACAAAGCAACTTCAAAAGGAATAGTTCTATGAGTAAGGACTATTTCTTGCAAAGGGGAGTGGCAGGATTGTTTTAGCATTCAGTTTTGATCAAGGGCTTGCGTGTACTGCTTAGTTTTCAGAAAAAAGCAACAAAACAGAAGCCAAATTTCCATCATTTGAGCAAGGAAAGGCCGTACAGGCTGAAGTCTACAGACGTGGGTTTATGTGGGAAACCTTTCGTAGAGAAAGTGCTCAATCTGATAAACTGGTTTTCATAGACAGCAGAAATGTTTATTTTCAACTACAAAGAAATATGTACATATCATCATTATGTCACTTTCATTCCTCTTGACAGCCCAGATAAAACAAAGTTCATGTTCCTTCCTGTCTTCTTGATATCACCTGAGGCTTCTTTCAGCACGGAAATTTATCATCTAGTGCTGCACTACCAAGAGCAACAAGATCATTCACAATGCCTGATAGATCTGAGCCTTGGTCCTCCCATTTACTGTCAGGGGAACAGCTGTGCCATCTGAAAGGCACGAACAATTGTGAATCATTCCACTGGTGAACTTTCTCATTATTCCATTTCTCAGTATCCCATCACTTCCACAAAGGAATTACGGAAACCTTGGAAATACTTGTTTATGTATGCCTTCAGTCTAACAAGGGAGCTGGAACACTGTGGCTCGTCAAGAGGCAGCAGACAAAACTGGCCTCCTGGAAATCAGTTAGGAAAATGTAAGTCATTGGACTCCGGTAATTGTGAGCTATAAACTTTCAAGAAAACATAGTAGCTCCCTGGAGAGTGAGATTGCAGTGTGTGCACACATGTAAACACATTTTAAACCATGGTGATGTTTTTTTTATATGCTTGATATGTAATAAGTATTGGACACAACCAAGAACAACTTTGCCTTTGAAGTTGTTTTGAATGCATGATGCAAAATTGTAAATGCAGTTTTCCTTCCATTATACTTTCCTTCCAAGCTAAGCTTTTGTAACAAAGCTTGCTTAGTCTGTGTCAGATCCTTGGGATAGGGCCTTTCTTCGTTACTATATGGATGAACTGATGGCCCCCCCATGAGCCTGGTGCTTCAAAACCAACTACTCTGCCCAAGGTGGGACTGAGAAACAAGAGCTGAATTTGTATGTGCAGATAGTTGATGTGGTGTACACTAGAAAGAAATGCACTCCAATTAAATCCCATTTTTTTCACGAGTACCAAACACTGGAAATGAGACTACAGACCATGCTTCCAGAGCGGAGCAGCACTAACAACTAATAGCTCATGGGTTTTGTTGCTGCAAAAGTGAATTCATGGGTGACACCAGACACCTCAGTACTAATTTGTTATAGGGCATGTTTGTTTAGCATAAAATATTATCACGAAAAATGCTTTCTTGATGGCAAGGTTTGGTGGATTTTTTAATATTTAATTGTAAAAAGGTCATGCTTTTTTATTTGCATTACCATTTAGGATTTCATATGGGAAGCAAGAATATGAATACTGCCTGAAGTTAATGGACATTATACAAGTACTGGATACTATTTTTAATAATCTAAATAAGAATAATATTCAAATTAATAATGCTTAAATTGTTGGGGAAAAGCATATTTTATTTATTAATATATATGTATGTATGATGATTACTAGATATGTTAGTGAGTACTTGGATGAATAACATACTATTTACCTTACCAATTATCATGAAAGGACACTAAACTATGACATAATCTTTTATATCTTTTCCTTAAGCCTCCTCACTAATAATGCTGTCGAATTTAAAATTGTGTTCTACTAGTAATGGAACCTTCCTGTCAATGCTTTTTCACAAATACTTTGGCCTGGACTACACTTGAAAATAGAAACAGTCTTTATATTGATTTATGCAGCTTCTCATTTCACTTCCTCAAAAGCAGATGTTGTATTCACAGACGAAAGCAAAGCTGGGGCAGTATGATATCTTCAGTGCAAGTTCAGCTCTTCATTCTTTCTGAGTTCTGCAGCTGCTCTGAGCTTTTCAATCTTTTCTTCAACAATTTCAATATAGAAAATGCAAGCCTGATTAAGTCCATTTGAGAAGACTCAAAATGAAGCACTAACTGCTCACTACTCTGCACTTGTAATAACAAATTTAGTTAGGTAGACTTTGCAATAACAAATGTAGTGAGATTAACCATTATCTTTCACAGAAATAACTTACTGAGAAAAGTCTCAAGTAATATTTATCCAACATGTTGGACAATTAGACATATGTAAGTACCAAATGTCTGGATTTTTTTTTTTCCAGTGTTATTTACATGTAAGTGCATCAAGTCCCGAAGAGAAGAAGCTGTCATAATATTCCATCCACAGCTGACTTTTATTTGTACTTGCAAACTGTTAATGAGCATGAATGGCAGACATCTCTTTATGCAAGGAATCAAAACCTAAGAGAGACAATGTTGTAGCCTATATACTGTAAACAGAATGTGATGTCCTAATTTCAGAACAATGTTTGCGTGCGTATTTAGCACTATATATCACATTTCCTAACACGAAACTTTCAGGGAGTGGGGAGAAGAGCAGAACAATCTGTGTTTCACATTCTGTTCGACAATATATGCTAAACCAGCTTTTATAAACACCATTTCAGGTCAGTAGAACTTTTAGGGAGTGTGGTCTTCCTGAATTTGACTCTGGGAACTGTTTTACTGAGTGAGTTATCATCTTATGCTGTTTTGTATCCTCTAAGCATCCTATATCAAACACACTCTGTCCCATACGGACAGCAGGGGGGAATTCAGCTATTAAGGCATTACACTGACCCAGAGAGGCATGCAATGCTTATTCTAATTTGATATCAAGTGGATGACAGTGGGTCACCTGGAGGAGGATAAGTACAGAAAGTTAGGGACAACTCCTTTAACCAGCAGCAATGACTGCAGATCTTAAGCTGCATCTATAGACTAAACAAATCCTTCCCCAGGTCTCTTCCACAAGACCGGCTTTCACTTGAGCAGACATTTCTCTTCTTCTTGCTAAGAAGAGCCCAGTCTCAGTTACTGGAGAATTCCCAGGCATCGCAGTACTGGGAGGAGTGGAAAAGGTGCAGAACAGGTTGGTGAAAATGCCTGCTTATTGGTCACCATCAGCTTTTGCAGATAGGAATTCCTGGGAAAACTGCAATTACAATGGGATATGAAAACTATCTAATGTATTTTTTCTACTCATAAAATGTCAGGAATAATTAAAATCAGAATGATGAAGATTTCTCTTGAAGTTCTTGGAATGAGAACAGAACTATTTGAAGGGTGCATATCTGTTGTCCTGCCTCCAAATCAATACTGTATCTTTGCTACTAACAGGAAAGAGTACATTTAATGGTCAGCATCATACTTTTAACAGAAAGGTTTTTTCCAGTTCAAACCCATAAAAAATGTATTCAAGCTTTATTAACTAAGGTAGAAAAAAAGTAAAGTGAAGTTTATTCAACATTTCTAGTAAATATATATATGCTTTTCTTTCAAAACTTCCATACCCACAAAACAAAATCACTGTGAATTTGCAAAATTTCTGAAAAATGCACACAGTCTAGACTGGACCTACTTTCTTGTCATCACTCCACCTTACTGAGGAGATAGCAAGGCTGCAGCTCATCAGCTTTTCTGAGTTGAGAATACTGGAAGCAAGTATCATCTGTAAATACAATTTAGGCTGCTCACTTATAATTTCACTTCAATCAGTTGACAACAGTTTAAACAATGTAAGACTGCAATTGTGTAAAGTGTATTTCTATTTCTTTTATGTTTGGGTGGGGTTTTTTTTGCAATACCTGACACTGCCATCTTCAAAAACACTTCCTCAAAAACAAATGTTTAGGCAGAAATTTTAATGAAATTAACAGCGTGCTATGGTTGCCATTGTTACTTTAATGTAAGAAGTTAGTTCTAGTGGCAGACTAAGTCCTGGTGCATCTGTACGATGCCGTGCTCACATACAGATATCAAATCTACTGACTGGTGAGAACAGTTGAGAAGGATTTGCTCTGAAGTCAGTGAGAGGAAAAAACCAAACAGAGCTGAAACGGGAGAATATATTTTGTTGAGGAGGAAGTTATGTGGCCACTGGACTGTGTCCAAGAGGCACCGAAATAGCCTGAGCAGAAACAGAGGAAGCGGCTGTGAAAAGTGAGCTCGGGTGGAGTTGGCTGTGATGAACAGTCTGGAGGACAGCAACAGTGCCTGAAACTGGGATCCACATCCGCCTGGTCTGTGCCCAAAGCTTATTGCCCTTACCTTAATGCTGTGGATGAACAGTTGCTCTGTTCACCAGTACAACTAAAATTTCTCAGCTAGCCCTCCCCATATGACAGCAGGTTTTCCTCTGTCCTGACACATGGAAGACACCTTTCCTGATGCCAGTGCAAATCAGAGGATGCTCTCTCCTCATCACACACCTGTGCAGGCTGTCCACTCCTCCTGCTCTATCACATTAAACATAAGCTGCTTGTTCTGATTTTCTAATCCACTCCCAGCTTGCTCCCCTCTCAATTATAATCTGTCATTTCATGTTGGAGAAGCTCAGTACTACGTGTTACTCATATACGAGATTTGCAAACAAGCACTTAATTGCATTTTCCCTCTTGCTAAAAGGCTTCATGCCAGCCTCTGCAGGAGTACCTGTTTTTCCTCTTCAAATCCTTCCTTAAAACTCTTGCAAAAGCCCTGGCAAAAGTCAAGCTGCTCAGGCACTATGCCAATGTGGTTACCATTTTATTCATTATTTCCACACAGTGTTGCCCATTGAAATTCATCTTTTACCACTTGTCTCAAACTTAGGCTGAAAATCTGAAGGGAGAGGATAACATGCTTTTGTTTTGCTCTGTGCTCCTGTCAAGCTGAATGGTGCCACCTCCTGCATTTCGGAAACCTCAGCACCGTGGCAACATCGTGATTGTTATGGTCATAACAGTAGCACCAAGGACTGGAGGAGAGAGCAAACTGTATTTAGTGGTCATGGCTTTTCTGTCCAGATTTGTTAGAGGAAAAAAAAAAAAGAAGAAATGAATAAGCAAGAACATTAGTTATTTGTTTAAAGGGCAACAGAAAGGATGTTTTTTGCACAGAGCTGTGGCCATGCCAAATTTCAAGTCTGGATTTTAGAAATATGCCTATTTGCAAAGAAAGAAAAGAGGGACCAAGGCCTCTGAAGTGTTCCTTTGTGTTTTGCCTGTGCCTGGCAAGAAAAAAGTGAATGTACGCATGTAATAAAACAGCACTCCTAACCCCATTTATGGCGCTTTTTTTCCACGGATAAATTCTCTGTAAGCCATACCAAGTGACTAATGTCAGCTTAAATCATGTCATCTGAATTGCTGGGAGAAGGTTCATGTTTGAAAACAAAGGAAAGCAAAAGGGTTGTTTGGGTAACTTTTAGAAGTTGTATTAACTGTAAAAAAAATGCACTAAGACTATGAGCTTTTTGTGAGAATTTTCTATTTTGATGGCCCCATTTTAAACAAGTAGATTAAAAAGTGAAGCACTGTATCATCATCTGACAGGACTTACTTTAGAAGGTCTGTGTTAAGAGAGTCAGCACCATCGGAAGCTGAAAAGGAATTCCAGACCAGAATAAACGAAAAATTTCTGTCTACCAGTTTTTGACTTCTGAAGTTCGTGCCATGGTCATAGCCCTGTATAATAACCACGCACTTTTGTTGGGCTCCCAGTTTTCCTTTTCAAGTTGAAATTAAAAAATAACAGGAAGAGTAAAATCTCTTGTTCTCAGACTGAAATTCAAACTGGAGTACCTTTTTCAAGAGTACAGTTTTATCAAGTACTGATTACATAAATCAGTTTGGAAGGAGGAAGTGGAATTGCACTAACAAGTTTAAAAAAATGACAGGAAACCAAGTGGGAAAAGGGTTTCCTATGTTATTTCCTTATGCAGAGTGAAGAACAGCACCAATAGGATGTTTTCTAATGTATCATTTTCCAGCTCCCTTGGAATGGAACTTGAACTCTAGTTCAAGCTGTTAGTTGAGGCCACCAGGAGATACCTTTCAGTGCCAAAAGGTGCACATACACCTCTCTCTTCAAAGTAACTCCCAGAAAGCACATTATTTGCACCCATTTTAAGGTAACAACATAATGCTGAATAATATGCTTCAAACTTGCATTGTATCATATCCTGAATCATTTCTTTGCATAAAAAGTCTGGCTGTCATTGGTTTTAGTTAGGAAGACTTTGGTTCTATTTGCTATTAAAGGTGTCAAAAAAAAAACCCTCATTGACTTCAGTGGGAGCTACTAAGTAAGAACCAAAATTTCCTACTCACAATAGTGCCCCAACCTGTGATATGAAATGAAGAAGCAATCTATAAAGGACTTTCCTGTGTGATAAAGGGCCTACACCTGATTGTGCTATAGCTTTGCACCAACAGTCAAGGCACAGATGCTGCTGGTTCAGTAGCTAGATAACCTGAATTGCCCCACTAGTCTTGTTACAATTCAAACCAGCAAAATTCATCTACTGAGTGGTAGAACAAAAGCATGCCTACAAAACGTGGAAGCTCAGTTTGAAAAACCCAACTTTAGCTGATTAAGTAGCTAATGTAATGGAGCTAAGATAATTAATACCAGCGGAGACTTATAAGGTTTGCACCATCAAACCTAGTTTTCATGATTTTGAAGAAGTTTTTTGTTTATTTTTTGTCATAGACCAGACATCTGAGATTTTAAGATTTTTAAGATTTTTAAGATATCTAAGATGCCAGACACCTGACAGTCTTTGTCAAAAAATTTAAGTAAGTAAGTAGTAAGTAGTAAGCCTCTCCAGATCTCTCTGCAGAGCCTTCCTGCCCTCATGCAGGTTACCACTGCCATCCAACTTCTGTCGTATCAAACTGACTAAGGGTCCACTCAATCCCATTGTCCAGGTCATTGATAAAGGTATTAAACAGAATGTACAATGTCACTGAATAAGAAATATCAGGATAGCCTGGCATCTTCAATGCAGCCATAAAATAAAACATGAGACAAAACCACAGAAATGTGATTCTTGTGCCCTGAACCCTTAAGAGTAGAGGACTCACGGAAAGCTGGCCCTGAACTACACAAAAAAATGGCTTGGAATATCCTGAAATCAACATAGAAAGGGCCTGAGGTGCCGGTGAGCATGGAAATTACAAAATAGGCCAGGTCTGGCCTTTATTAGCATTCATCAGAGAAAGGGAGCATGATAGAACCAGGCAGTCTTACTCCACTAGCATCTGTTTGGGAGCTGCCCAGATTATCCATATTTCTTTATAATTTTTACGACATTTTGGTTATAAAACACTATTTTCACACCTGAAAAGGATTGTGTCCAGTACATCTAGGGACAGAGATACTATAAATCCTATGCTGCAGGCTAAACCAGCTCAACAGAAGACAAACAGACATAACAAAGAAGGAAAGAAAGCCCATCAAGGCACGTCCTTAGCAGCAAGGGTTGAGAGAGGCACTTGAACATCAATGATTCCTCCATAACAAGCAGAAAAACTACAGGAACAACTGTGAAGTAGTCAATAAAGTGACAATTTCAGCCGGGTGCTGCTTGGTGTACAAGTGAAGATTACTCAATAAGCAGTGTCAGTGGTGAGAATGAGCAGAGGCCTGATTGCATGCCATGGAGAACACAAGCCCAGATAGGCCCCCCCCTCTTGACAACAGGCATTTGATTATCCCAGTGGATAGTATAACACATGACCGTTACACATGCATTTGTGATGAGGAACTACCTGCACTGCAGTGTAGATTCTGAGTCTGGTCTTAAGACTGCAAGCATAGCAGAGCTGGGGGGGAAAGCCGGAGGTGGCCAACAGCAATGAGATGGATATTGCAATCAAGGCTATTGCCTAGATACCCACTAGTGAGTCATTATTTTTCCAAGTCACTGTTTTATTGTGTTTCTCCACCCCATCACCCCATAAATTCTATCTGGATTTATTGACTGCCAATACAACTTATTTCCCCATTTTTCTAGTTACAGGTTTGGCCCAGTGTTTCTTAAGTATTCAGTAACAGGCTTCAGAAACTGAATGGGGCCCTGTTCTGCCAGGAGGCATGTGGCACAAGGGTTGCAAAACCACCTGTCTTGGAAAATACTTGGAAAGTGTAAAGTTTAAAATCATGACTGCAAGTCAAGCTGTTGGAATCTGAAGTCTCCAAGGAACGTAAAGATTGCAAGAATGGGGTATACTCGAAAAAAACATTAATAAAATTAGACTTTGGTTCTTAGAGCTTTGTCTGTCTTCCACAAAGATGGCAAGAAAGGACTCTTATCCAGAAGAAATGATCTTAAAACACTGGAAGAAATTATTTATTTAGATACCTGCTGTGCTCCACTAAAAAGCCTTTGATAAACTGGTATCATTGTTTATTCTGTTATTGCTGATGAAAGCTATTTGATTATAGCTGTAAAAAATCGCCGTAAAATCTTAAATAAAAAACACATGTTGTGGCAAAGGCCTTTAGAAATAAAAAACATTTTAAACATACTTTGAAGACAGCTTAATTCCATTGTTTTTTGTCAAGTTGAAAGGGGAAGTACTATATTGTTCCAAGACTCAAGAGTCACAGATACATTATTTACCAGCAATTAGGGTTCTTGCTATTCCATATTTCTATCTATACATAGAGCAGAGTGATCATATCCACTAAGAAAAAAATAAAAGCAATTATCCCTGGTTTTCCATTAACATTGCACCCAGGAACAATACTATTCACACACATTTTGGTGATTCAGGTTATTCTGGTTTGTATTATATAAAGCATCTAGGAGAGGCTGCATAGTGGAAGGTGTTGTCAAGAGATGGAAAGTGACTTTTGACACTGAAAAGTATCTTGTGAGAGCAAATAAAGTGATCAGATTCACAAGTCAATATAAAAAGCACAGCAACCACTGTTTGCTTCTCCTTGGAAGGAATCACAAATGTGACTATTTAATTAAAATCCCACAGTCCCTAATAACCAACGTGGTGAATTTGGCTGGACAGCATAAAACCCTGCTTTTCTTCATGTGCCATAACCACTGAGTTATAATCGGAGCCAAGCTCAGTCCCCAGAGAACATTCCCAACAAACCCTAAGGAAAACTCACCCTCTTATTCTAGGTCAGACACACCCATAAACAGAGCTGTCAAGGACATTCATATTAACGTGCACTTAGTCAACCAGTTATGGATATTAACTGTGATCCAGGATAAAATATCTCCCCTACATTCAAAGAGAATGTTACTCCTATATACCCAGCAGTAAGCAGTCCATTAGCATATTCTGTATTAGACTCTTGTGACCTACATGAAAATGTGTGCAGGGCTTCTCTCCATGCACTCAGAGCAGTAGGGCTACTGTTTGAAGAACTCTAGTGATTATAACTTGTAGGCATGTAATACACACCCACCAAAACACTGATTAAATAGAGGAGACCCTCATTAAAAATTATATACTCACCAGATTTATCATTTATTGTACTCCCTGTATTCCCTATTCAGTGAGAATGGAAATGGCTGCAAAATAATACCTGATAGCCAAACATCTAGTGTAGGCAGTATTACAAACTAATCAGATACCTCTGTGTTACGTGCTTTGAAATACAAAATTAAAATCTTCCAAAATATTAAGAGGAAGGAAAGCAGGGTGCCAGTTTCCATTCCATAGACTTGAATGACTTATGATATTGGATCTCAAGATAAAATGTATTTTTAATTTAACAGTTCAGCAATTATTTGCTGGAGGCTACTATTTAATTCCCATTTACATGTATCTTGCAGATGTCATTAAAACACAGTTTTTATACCATGAATATTATCCTATCCAAAACAACTGTACATATGTAGTCTTAATCACATCAGAATTTCCAAGGACCTCAGTGTATAAAAGGCATTATTACATCATGTGTTTGAAATGCAGATATATCTGGGATGGACCGCTATGCTCTAGCTGGTTCCGTAGTTCACAGCAGTATTAATTCTTCCTTCAGATAAATGGATCCAATTCTTAGTAACGGTATGGCCCCTTTATGCTGTTCTGTCAATATAAAATCATCCTAAAGGGGATAAAAGTACACAGAAGGAATAACTTTGGCGCACACAGTGTGTATGCAGAGCACAGAACTGAGGAAGTAGGATAGACTAAAATACCCTAAAATATTCTCAGTTCAGATCAGAAACCTGGAAAGCTCATATTGACATCCTCAAAATATGGGCCAAATAAAATAACCCTAAAAGTGAAAAAGAACTGTGAACTGGCCTGCTGGGGTTCATTGGTAATCTCAAGGATGGAAGGGTGCGAGGCACAACTGCCCAAATGGAGACTGACTGTGACTGTCAGAACTGCCAGTTTTGCTCTGGCAAGAAGTGCTCACAAATGTGATTATTAAAAGACTCACACGAGGACTGACCATTTGTTCAAAGTTGTCGTAAATCATCAGCCAAAATATATCATCAAACTGCATAAATTACAGCCAGAAAAAACCAGCATTTTTTCACTCACTTCCAGTAGAAGTCCACCTTCTTGTACAGCAGTCTTGTTAGATATATTGTCTTCTTTTATCGTTTGGCCAGCTTGCTTCTTAAAGTGCTTTTCTTGAATGGCTGTTGGAAAGAGTTATTATCAATTTAGAAATCATAGTGATTGGGGCTGCTAGACTAAAATTCTTTTTTAGGAACTTAACATGCATTGATTTAATAGGGAGTTACTGTCTTTGTGGTCTGGATCTCACTTACAGACAACTTTCTTTTGCTGTGAAGGAGATAGTTACATATTTTGCAGTCCAGATGTTTTTTATATGAAATATCTATCACATTTTTTATTGAACATATTTTTTCTATTAGTCTACTCTACGTAAAGCAACAACTAAAACCCACAGGAAAGAAACAAAAGAAAGTTAACAAGTTGTTTTGTTTATAAAAATATGTATTATGACAATATAGAAAAATGTCTCTATAGCTCAGAAGACAAAAGACTGAAATAAGTTTCTTATTTTCAATGCTGATCTTCTTGACATCAGGTTATTTTCAGTCTCCCTTTACCCTATTCACTTCTACAAGTTTCAGCCTGACTGTAAGAGTCAAGGGGGTGTTCTTAAACTGTGTCATTTCACCCAGAGCTTTAAAGTTTGTTTTTCACAGGTTGTTTATGCCATGAAATTCATAAATAGCTCTCACTACAAATCAAAAGTCTATCTATTATTCCTAATAATGAGGAAAGCTTTCATGGAAGACTAAACTGGTGAGTGTTCTTCCTGCACATTGCTTGATCTAAATTATATTTGAATACTCCAAGTCTTCCTATCAATATATCCTACAGAAAAATCCCTGAAATACAATCTCATTGCTGGGGATAATGAAAAAATTTCAGAGAAAGCTGATATCACCTCATAATTTGGCTTCTGCACAATCTAGGGAATACAACAGGAACCTGTCTTTATCATTTGGTCAGTAAAAATTAAGTCAGCTTCACTCCTACTGCCACATTCCAGAGATGGGTCACACAAATACCCTGGTAGCAAACAGAGATTCAGTTTTCTGTTTGTTCTCCTTTTCACAGACAGAATGAGAGAGGAGAGCATACCGGTGAGATTATCTGGGACATTTGATTCACATTTTCCCTTCCAGCTAAAGCGAAGCTGGAATAGCCACGGCCATAGATGGCTAATAAACAAAACAAAATAAAAAAAGGGTTTGAGATGGGCAGGAATAGTTTATACTGAATTAGAATAAAAAGAGGAGACAAACAGCAAGCCTCTAATGCTCCTGAGCCTGCGCAAGAGCCCCTTATCAATTTAACGGCCCAGTGAGGGAGTGCTGCAAGATATATCAGCATTTTACAGCAGATGATGGCAACACAGAACAACACAGACTGAACATTCATGATATGCTTTAGCTAACATTGTAAATACTTGCCGAACGTGATGTCAGTCATTACCCCAAGGCAATCATCTTGGATGTATAATTAGATGTAATAAATCCCTCCCCTGGGCATGGGAAAACACATAAGGAAAATCCCAAGCTGCCTAAAACAGATCCCTATCCATGTTTTCCAGACAAAACAATTTTGGGATTTCAGACTTGTAAGCTAGGCTGCTGTGAATAGGATATACAGATTCCCAAATCTCCATTTTTATTTTGGTGTACCTTTTAAACTAATTGGAAACAGTTGCTTTTTTCACCCCTTGGTCATCCAAGCCTTCTGCTACTCCTGTCTCTAAGAACAGATGTAGAATGATAGACTCATTTGGGCTGGAAAAAGACCTTTAAGATCATTGAGTCCAACCATTAACCCAGCACTACTAAGTCCACCACTAAACTATGTCCCTACATGCCGCAACCACATGTCTTTTAAATACCTTGTGACAATAATTTTGAAAAGCTCAGCTCCTATTCCAACGGCCTCTTCCATAGAAAAGGTGTTTTAATAATTAATGACAAGGTGTCTTGCGGTCTTTGTGCAGGTTAAAGGACAGCCAGGGAGGAGTGAGAGGAAACGAAGATTTATTTCTTTGATGCACTCTTTCGGTGTTGTGAAATTCCACCCATTTGACCTTCATGATTAGTGGAAACTATTATCTTACCCAGCTGAGCAGGCCAGAGCTCCCTGCCTGTTTGTTAGCCTTCAGGCTCATACAAACACAGCAGCAGAAGCATAAGAGATGTTTGTTCCACAGTTCGTCTGGCTACTATAAATTCCATCTCCAAATGGAAAGTATTTTAATGTTATTTTGCCAGTTAGAGTTACCCATATGTTAGGCCACACACATCCGTTTCATAACATGCCCTGCTCATTGGCCTGGACTGCAAGGAGACCCATTGCACCATCAGAGACAAATAACACCCTTTGTGCCAAGAAGCAAAGGCTCCTTGGAGATGGGAACTCTTGCTCCTTGCACCTGAGGCAACAGAGCTGTCACTCACTGCTTCCTCTTCTGCCCCCATGCTCTGGAAATGATCCATTAATCCACCCACGTCTGGGCTGATACTGCAGTGACAGCTCAGAAGAGACTGCTGCTGGTGATAGCCTGTCACCTGGAGAGAGAAGAGCAAGACAGGCAGGAAACCACACAGATCACCCCAACAAATGAGGAGGAGGAGGAAAAGCAAGACATGACAGGCCAGTGAGGGAAACTTACAAGATGTTATCTGACTAGGCAGAAAAATAGGGAAACCAGAGCAGTCTAACAATACCCCTGTCACCACCAAGAATCAAGAGAGAACTGAAGGACACTAAATATTGCTTATCATGAGTGTCTTGATAGCAAAGGTCCTGATTCCAAGACAGTTGTGATCAAGCTTAGACATCAGATAAAGTGCTCCCTCTCTGAATCAACACTGGAGCCTGTGATGATGGGAACAAATGAAAGATTGGAGTATGCAGGAGTACTGCTTCTGGTAAGCAGGGAGGAGTGAATTGCAGAAAACTGAAAATTAACAAACAGCAGAGGATGACTCAGTGACTTGAGGGAGAAATGGTCTCCTG
Organism: Grallaria varia; assembly: GCA_013396735.1. NCBI lineage: Eukaryota > Metazoa > Chordata > Aves > Passeriformes > Formicariidae > Grallaria > Grallaria varia. Next base: position 51,572 of record VWZG01001769.1, read on the forward strand.
GAGTTCCCATACATCAAGAATCAGGCAAGAAAAAAGCAGATATTGCAGGCAGTCTAATGAATGCTGCTGGCTGTTAAAAAATTTGAGAGATTTAGCTTGATGGAGCCTTGGACTACTTTCTGTAGGAGAGGTGACTCTTTAAACTAGATGGTCAGCAATTCAGCATAGAGTGCTCCTCTACTAGGTTCAGAACTAGCCAACTGAAGAGATGGGAAGTGGTAATATCAGAGACCTTTTTCTGAGCACAACATATAGAGCCTGCACTTCCAGAGCATGAAATAAAACAGAAGATGGAGCTGTTCTGCCAAAGAAGATGAATGAGCATATTGATACCAGAGAGTGATAAATACCAGATATACATGTGCCACGGCTGACAGTTTTGCAAGGTCATGCAATCTAGTGAACATGGTGCAATCCCATGCAGCATTAAAACCCAACAAGTTTGGAAATGCTGGGTCCTACAGGAGTACACTGTGGAAATACATAGGGTGACAGGAAAGGGGGCTAGGAAGAGGAGGGAAAAAAAAAAAGGAAGGAAAATGGACAATATGATTTCCTGAAGGAAAGGTCAAAGATCGAGGACATTGTTATAATTTCTGATCTGAAAGCACTGAAAGCAGTGGAAAGCAAAAAAATAACATAGAGTTCGAACCGACAGTTAATTAATGGAGAGAAAAAAGTCCACAAAGGGGATAGTAAGTTTGGCTGAAGGAGCATGGGACTGTCTCAGACAGTGCTGCTGAGTCTTTCACAGCTGCATTGTCTCTGCTCAGAACAATGTAAAAACCCACAATTTCTTTTGAGGCTCCAGTTCTGATACAAGCATTGCTATCTGCATATGCAAACCCCTCGGCTTTAAAACCAAATCTGGAATACTGCAAAGAAGAGAAAAGTTAACCCAGTCTACAGAAGCAGTATGAAACCAGCCGTTCCCTCTCCCTCAGAAGTAACAGAACATTTATTCATGGCAGAATACTCTTCAGTTCAAAGGGATGGAGACTTCAGAACTCTCGTAAAACCATACTTTTTAAACCCATGGGATTACATTCTTCAGAGTGGTTCTGTACTTCATCCCACACAAGCATGACCTTCATTCTTCAGAAAATAATTAGCAAAATTACCTGCCAATTTTAGCTCTGTAAAAAAAACTAATGTGTGGGCAAACCGTACCCCAGTTGCCCCAGATGCCTTGCACTGCTCAGGCTTCTTGCATCAAGCAACAGCACAGGTGAGAAATGAGCAGGGAAGGGATGCAGCTTCTGACCTGAATACCTTCCTTGGGTTGATTTGGGGTGTAAGAGGGGCACTGTGCTGTCTTTTTCAGACTCAGTATGATGCAGGTGAATCAGTTTCAAGTTGGTCTATAAGGAGAGACCATTTCTCTTCAATGATGCCCAGGGGATAAATTATTTCTTAAAATGGGCACGTGAAAAGACTTGAATCCAGCTTGCAGGTTCAGAGACACTGCTTTATGAATGCAGGTCTTACTTTTGGTAACTGCTACTTGAAAGGAAGTGAGAACAGGGTCTTTCTTCCTGGATCTTCTAGCTGCAGGAAGAATCAGCTATGCAGTTATTCTGAATACTAAGAAAACAAAACAAATAGACTAGGAAACACTCATTATGAACAATTTTGCTTAACAAATCTAGAGCCATGAACTGAAACGGTCTGTTTCCTCTGGCTTTGTTACAGAGAACACCGAGTGACAATTAGGATGGGGGTCATTAGATGCACACTAAAATAAAACAATATACAGCATAAGGAACAGTTACTTTACACTGACAAACAATCTGAAGGCGACTTTTGCACTTAGAAATGCCACAACATACAGGTTGCACAAATGCATCAGGAAAGAAACCAGCACAACAGTGCACCCTCTGAATAAAAGCTGCATGGTTCTCAGTCCTGTTGTGGAGGCTACCAGAATGCCAGATGAAATTTTACTAGCAGTAGTGCAAAGTTTTTCTTCCCAACTTAGCGGTTTTCTCAGTCTGCTTCTTCTTAAGAGATGCTTTGAAATCTGACTTCCCTTTGAAGTTTCTCGAGTACAGCATGACATTTATTTAAGGTACAAACTGAACAGTTTGCTTTCCAGATCCTGTCCCCTCCTTCTTTCAGAACTGTTTTTCCCCTTTCCCAGCAAGCCTCATCCATTTTCCCCCCGTGCAAGAGGGGCATCAAAGAGATGCCACCACCTGGCAGCCCTTGTATGGTGCTGGTGGGGCCACCTTGCCCCTCTGAGCCCCCACCCGTGTCCTGCCCATTCGGAGGAGCCCTTTTGAAGGGGAGGCGAGGGGGAGGAGAAGTCCCTGCTGCTGTGGAGGCAGACTGCTGACTAACCCCAGCCCCACTGTCACGCAAGCCTCGCTGCCTGTCAATCTCCAGGCGGCTCTGACAGGGCCCTGGCGCCCGTTCAAACCCTTGCGTGCGAGCAGACGAGCCACATTACCCTATGAAGTATTTCATAATAACAACAGCTGTTAAATATTGATGACTCCTGGCAAGCGCTGAATGCTTTTCGAGAAGGTTAAGCCTTCGTGTAATGGAACCTAATTCCTCATTATATACTGTATCAGATATCTGGAAGTTGCCTCAAAAAAGCAAAGGAGCTTAAAGAAAAGGATCAGCAACATAACTCTTGTGCAGCAGGGAGAGGGGAGAAAGCCCACTGCGCGAAGGGTGAGGAGTGTTTCCCTGAAGTCAAATCCTTTTGCAAACAGTAAAACACTCTGCTGGAGCGATCATCAATACGGTCAGTGTCGCTGTATTCCACTGGAGGGTTTTGCGTTTTTAGAAATTATCGCAGATCAGATAAACTTTCTAAAACGGCAATCCAGCTGCCACTGCCATCTGTGTGTGTAAGAGTACACATGGAAATTATTTCTACATAAAAAAAAAAAACCAACAACACAGAAAAGAAGGGGCAAAACTCACATTCCTATAGTTTTTCTACAAACATTGGCCCTGAGAGATCTGGCTCGTTACAAGATTTAGCCATCATCAGACAAGATATTAAGGATGAGATCTCAGAGAGGGTTGCCAACAGGCAAGAAAGGGAGATGGGCAAGCCTCACAGCTTGGGCAAGTCCTGGTGTGCTTTCCTCTACTTACCAGAAAAAATCCACTATCTTCCTCACACTGCCCTCTAAAACTCATCAGTCTCATCTTTTCCCTCTTGACCTAACTGTCAAGCAAGGTTGTGTCAGGAAAGGAATCAGTTTGGAGTAGAATTCATGATCGACAGACCAAATCTTTGGCACGAAGCTGGTGTGACACCAGGACAGGCAGTCCTGGGTAGTTCAGCGAAAAGGCAGCATCAGAATCCAGGTGCAGGTGAAAGAAGAAACTCAAACCGAGGACTTCTTGTGGAGGTAATCAAGTCAGGGTATTTCATTTTTTTTTTTTTGCATGTCAAAAAGAGGTCTGTTTATTTTTGGAAAATACAACGTAGATGAGGCAAGCTGAGAAGCTGAAAACAATTGCCTGCAAATGTTCAGTTGTGCTGCAGTGCAAGGAGTACTGCAAAGCTTTAAGAAAGTGTTTTACCTGTGGGGAACCCACGTCTCTTAAGATAGGGAATCACAAAGACTTAGGATGTTGTAGGTTGGGAGGGACCTTTGAAGGTCATCTGGTCCACCTCACCCTGATCAAAACAAAACTAACTTCAGTTAAGCAGGTTGCTCAGGGTTTTTGAGTATTCCCAGTAATGGACATTTCACACTCCCTCCAGGAACATTTTAATTGTTTTACAAGCAGGATCAGTTCGGTAAGGTAAAGAGCTGCTTACTGTTGTAGGTGAATGAGCATTAGGGTAAGTTCTGTCTCCACAATTCTTTGTTTATAAAATATGTAGAATGATTTAAGAAATGCTGAGATTGGTGAAGTAGCTGTCATAAAAAGTTTGTGTATATGGAGAATATGCAAAATAAGTTATTAGCTCTTATATAATGGTTTTTGATGGTTTATTCTCTCTGTATCTCACACAACTGGCTCACAAGGGATCACACGTGTATGTACATTTTTATGTAGTCTGGGACTGTAATATCTCCCTCATCTCATAATTTCTGAGGGATCAGAGATCCAAGGAAAAGGTGTGTCTCCACATGAAACCAAATTGCGTGATAATTATACAAACAACAGACTCCAAAGAACTTGTCTAGAAAGCACATTTCTTCTCTGTAGCTTACTTTGCAACCTTTCTCTCTTCATATGAGTCAACAGATGATCTACCCAACAGGCAACCCCACGTTGTGCGTTGGCAAAAGAGCAGAGATCTGTTTGCATCACTGTGAGTAAATATTTGAGTTATCAGTTGGTCTGGTAGACTATGGCTAAAGACATGCAGTCCACTGAAACTATCCCAAGATATAAGACTTTTTTCAAGTAACAATCTTTCTGTTTATCTTTGCAATTCCATTTGATTACCTACTGCATTAAATACGATGATTTGATGATGGAAACTTATTCATTTATAGGTTCAGTTGTAGGGCCTTAATTTTATCTGTGTACTCTTCCATTCTTCAATTAAGCTGTAATACATCAGCTTGTCTGAGTGTGCATTTGCTTGCACGCCCCTTCGAATAAACCCATAAAAGGCAAATAAAAATGGGTTATTCTGTCAAACTACAAAATGCATTGCAAGCCTGAGTTACCAACAACCTTGAGTAGGAAATGTGCAAATCACTTAGTCCCCTTTTAAATCAATACTCACATCCCTCACAAAAATTAAGAGTCCAACAAATTCCTTGCCCCTTAAGTCTGTAAATTACATCTATTAATCAGAATTGAGATACACAGCACAAGTCTACAGTAGAAAAAAAAATAATTTAAGAGAACTATTCTGTACTTAGAAAGCCTGCTTAATATCAGTTAGTTCAGGACTTCAGAATGTACAGTCAATGTAACTTTATATTCTCACTCATAACTTCACCAAACTAATCCATGTGCGCCTTAAATGTATTGCAGTGTGTTCTGACCTGTTACATCCTGATTGCTTGAGTGGGATCTCAGCAACTCCCACCTATCATGATACATACATATGTATGTATCCAGAGGAACAGCATGTCAGAACACATTGATTCCCAGACCTATGGAGCAGATGGCTTAAATGTCCTTCATAATGGCTTCTTGGCTGAATAGCTGTTCATCTTTTCCCTTGTCCAGGTATATTTTAAAAACTGGGATCTCTATATCCTCCAAATTGCCAGCATTTCTTTTCTCTATGACCAAGAGTGCAGTCCAATTTCGATGTGGCTCATGCTATTTCATTGTCCTTAGGCCTTTTTTTCCAGGATTGATTCTACCAAGGAAAATAATACAACAATGGACATTGGTGTCCACAGCAGAGGCAGTTGCCCTTTGAGAGACTAAAATGGCTTTGACTTTACAGAGGAGGATGAGAGGAGATGTAACAAAGAGGTTTACAAAGCTGTAAGGGCAGTGGATGAATTGAATGCAAAACTGCTGTTCACCAAACCCCGCAATATGAGGGCTGTGAAGTGCCTGGTAACACCAGGACAAGAATACTTTAAAGTAGATAAAAGACATGAATTTTGGAGACGACAATACAGGATGAAATGGACCACTGGTGTGACACAGTAGTGCACCTCTTATGTTGTTATATTCTCACTGCAATGCCACGACCTTGTCCACAAAATTTGTTGCAGACAGAAAATAAACAACAGATGAACAAGAGCAGCATCTGTGACGTGAAACAAAGTATATCACAGAAGTGGCAATAAGAAAAATCAGAACCTTATGAGAAAGTCTGTATGTGACTAAATTTAAGCATATGATGAAAGACCAGTTTGTGACTAATCATTGCATCCAAACAACAAAAAATTTCTTTAATGATAAACAGCCTATTGGAATAAATTTTTGAGACTGAAATATTTTTCAGAAACATAAGTAAGGAGACCATTTTTACCGAACAGACAGCAAAGAGAAAAGCTGTTCCTAAGTAAGCCACTGCATTCTACTGGAATCTTTCTTGCTTTTGAAAAGGCAGTTGTAAGAATTGCGTCTTACGGAAGAAATGCAATCATGTCCTGATAACAGATTTACCTTGAGAAGATCAGAACATTTTTAGTCTCTATTTGCCACAGAAGATGCACACCATTTTACCCTCTTCAATTTACATCTGCAGTTTAGAACATTTAGCAATCAATCCCTGAAGGATGAAATCAAATCAAAAACCAAGCGTGAAAATAAATGCAACTAGGAAAGTGCATAAGAAAGCATTTCTCCCCCTTCTTGATTAAAGCAATCTGACAATGACTAACTTATTTGAGATTTGCACAATCTTTGCTAGCCTTTTTGGATTTGATAACCTCTCTTCCAGGCCTATGTTTCAAACAGACTATCTCCTGAGCTTCCACTCCTCAATTTCTAGTGCTTCTACAACATCCCTGTTCCTTTATAATTTTGTTTGCAGCATTCTGCATGGAAAGGCACAGGCTAAATTCGCACCTGCTGGCTCCAAGGGGAATTTAAGTCAGTATCCTTTAGAAGAGAGTTAAAAGAGCATATGTCAGTAGGCCAATATATCATCCAAGAGCCTATTTAAAAATAGCCAGTGCACACGATCTGGAGAGGATAAAGGAAACCTTTAAGATGAAATAAACACTGCATCTAAAATACTCACACTTGAGACTTTAGTGCACAGGATGTGCATATGTTACCCAGAAAACCAAATCAGGATCCAACAGTTTTAGAGTCAGAACTATCGTAAGAGCAAATCTTTAATATCTGCTTTATATAGCAGCCATACTGTATCCGATATTAAAGGCAAAGACACATTTGTGTTTCAGTGTACTTTAAATAAGCAAACACACTTGAGAGAGGAAATATGAGAATCTGTGCCTTTAAGTCAGCTGGCTATCACCGCATGCTGCTGCACAGCCACCAACACCACACACATCCACGGAACACAGCACTCTCTCTCTAAGGCAGAGGTGCTCTGCTTTGGTCTTTTCTGCCGTCTGTAGGGGCTCCTGTGATGAGATGGACTACAGGAAGCCTTGAGAGGTTACATGGACCTAGTGGGAAAAGTATGCCTGAGAGAAGGTCCTTGAGCTTTGGCGTTTCTGCTTCAGGAAGTAAAAATCGTGCTGAGACAAGATACACACAAATGACACACCAGGAGCATTATCTAAAAGTTTTAAAAAGTTATATCAGAATCAATTTTCAGGGTAATTTTAAAACACTGAACTATATTCCAGAGCATTTTAGAATGCTGAAGAAACCCAGTAGCATGACAATTTTGCCTAAAAGCTCAAAATGAAGAACTATCCAACAATAGAAGTGAAAAAATCAAACTGCCAGCACCCTAAACTGATAATGCTACAATTCCTGGATCTGTTAAATGTGGTTTTATACACACTATGATTTTAATGTATGCATTAAAAGACTAGTCCTGCAAAGCTATCCAAACAGATGGACCTTGTTCCCAATTGGAATCCCTTGTAAGACAGAGGGCCTGCAGAGAAGACATTATGGTTTGTCCAAAAATAAATTGCTTTGCAGAACAGGAACCCTCTGCAGAAGTAGAAAATGCATGTACATGATATATTTAATTTCTACAAGAACCTTTATTTTTCACTTCCTCACAAAGGTTTTGCTTTGCTTTTTTGACAGCCAGGTTTCATGCTAAGAAAAAGATGTCGGGCAGAGTCTAATGACCTTAAGCAGGCTAGTAGTGAGTTTACATGTTCTCTCCCCATTAGAACTAGAGAAACAAAGTCTTTTAAAAAGGTGCCACAGTCCCCAGGTCAACAACCAGAATCAGGACCTTCAAATTTTCTAAGCATAATAAAAAATACTGTCTTTCAAAATGCAGGAAAGGTAGTACTTGAATGCTTTAAGACTATAAATTATGTCCCTGCTTTGATTTGCTTTTCAATTTTTAAAAAGAGAGATTATTTAGATGTGGTGATAAAATTAAAAGGCAGGCACAGAGTTCTTATCGGACTTGTCCCGTGTGAAGATAAGGAACAACCCATGTTCTGTATTTCAGAAACAAAGTCCTAGCTAATAAAATATAACCCTTTCTCCAGTTTCAACTCTTCTGCATGTGTGTTATTAACTTGAACAGGCAAATCTGACTCTAACAAAGATGCCTGCTACACTGACTCATAGCAAGTTACCAAAGAAATAACTAGTATTCCTTATGGGATAAGGACAAGAATCATACTCATGAAATGCAGGATTGTAGTTTTGACTTTCTTGGCAATTATAGCAAGTTGCAGCTTTCACTGAGTGATCAGTGCTAGGTGAAAAGTGCATATAAAAGGAATTATTATACATAAATTACTTCTAGTGCTTCGTATTCTGTCAAGGTCCTCTGGATGAAAAATCAGTGATTTCTTACTGATTCATCAGATCTGTTTTACACTCATTATGTGACATAAACATGAGTTTGTTTGACTTTTTTCACCAGTTATAATATGACCTTCATTGGATATACACTGTGTTATACTGTCAGAGTCAGCCCAACAACCACTGAAACATGACTTACTAGCACTACACTAAGGAAAATATGAGTAGGTTTAAGGCAGAAAAAGAAAACTGCAAATTGCAAAAAGGCAAGATGCTTTTGCACATGTTCTTAAAAAATGTGAGAGCTAACTGGAGATGATGTATACTCTAGAGCCCACTTTGTTTTAAGCCCAAGTACTGTTCAGAGGAATTGCTATGCTGCATCCAAAAGAGGAATTTTTTCTCCTGCCAGGGCAGATTTGCAGGGAGGAGGCTCATTTCTGCCTTGCTGGTCTGGCCGGCAGCAGAGCTCTATTCCTCTGATCAAGAGATCACTTTCATAACCACTTTTCTGAGGTCACAAATGAGTCTGCTGCAGTCACGCAACCCCTCGTGTACCAGTGCTTACTATAACAATACAGGTTCACAGAAACCTTTAAAGAGGCAACTCATCCTCGACCCACACAGACACAAGCCACAAGCATGTTATCGTATGGGACTTCCCCAAATATGTCACCAGACTATTTTATCTCAGTTTGAGCAGGGAATACATGTACAGCTTGGAGTTTTATCTGGAGGAAATAAAGTTGCCTAAATAGAATTAAATAAACGCTGGCGTCAAATAGCTAAACTATACTGGCACCTTTTACAAATATTTAGTTAGGCTGTTCCTTTTTATTGTCTTAAAGGTCCATGTTTGCCACCCATGTGCTACTGTGAATTATGCTAATTAAGATATTTTAAAGCCATGGTAAACAGTCCAACAAACATTAGATTCAATAAACAACAGATAGGATTGCCCTGAATTAACCATTGCCCTGCTGCACTATTAGAAACACAAGATACAGAAAAGATAGACCAGCAAATAGGTTCAGAAGGAATACTGTGAAAGTACAAGTACTAGCTAGAGCTTGTTCCTAGGTCAGAAAATCCTACTTTATTTTAGCCAAGTATCCCACAAATGACCACCACGGTAATGTGTTGGATGGACATGCCTTGCAGGTGGTAGGTAGAATGACTTTTGGACAATGAGAGGCAGTTGGGAAAGTAAAGAAAAAAGTTTAAAATATTTTTCTTCTTATGATAAGTCAACTCCACCCAATGAAGGGGTGGCCTTGGCCTATTTTCACAAGCAGTTAAGCTATGAAAGCGACTGTTGTTGTTCCATCATTAATTATTTGCACTAATTACCTGAAATAAAGTTTTCAAAAGCTGTTAAATTACTTTGGAGCCTTCAATTTAAAAAATTATGGTGGCTGTATTGCTCATTGATATTTTGTGAGGATTAGTGTACAGACACATTTCATTTAAAGGTAGCACAAACAGGCTTGCCCCAACCATCTTTATAATCCAGCTTAAGTAAGTAACAATAGGAATGAGGGCGCAGCACTAAGCTTATTGAGGACTCATAGTGTGGGATGAGATGACTCATTTGCACACTGTCCTGCAAGTTCATTGCTATTATTAGACACACTGAACAGGTGAAAGCTTGTTCAGGTGTGCCCATACATGCTACAGAATGCTTCAGGGATTCTGGAGATGCACCCACAGGTTGTGAAGTTCCCTTGGCTTCATCCAGAATGATGGCTTTTTACACTTTAGGCTTAACCTTGATATGTATCTTCACCCAGCTCAAGCAACAGGAGCGGTGCTCTCCCATCTGCACATCACTTTTCCCTTTACACAAAAGATAATTTACCAGTTTTTTTGATACAAAACTAATGATACCCCAATATTGGCCTCACCTGTGCTCCAGGTCTCACCTATATTTATAGAGAGGAATAAGGCTGGAAGCTGGACAGATAATTGTGACTTTGCTGCAGGTGGACCTCCCTGTCAGAGACCAAGGCACTCACATCATGGATGGGAAGGTGGAGCTGTGAGGCAGGCTTAACCCAAGAAACCAACCAGCCCCACAACTTCTCAGCTCGGACAAAGTGCTGGTGGAGGCGATGAGACAGAGACCAGTCTATAAAAGGAAGGTGTTGAGAGCCTCCACAGTGACCTCGAGGCTAACGGTACCGGTGCAGACAAGGCCGCAGGCATTTTTGAAGATGGGCCACAGTTTCAAAGATTTCGGAGACTTCCAAAAATGTTGCCTTGAGTCCTGTGTTACTGATTTATGCCCATTCACTTACCACTACAACAACTTCCCACAGAAATGAAAAATTTACAAAATCAACTCCTGCCTAAACAGAGATGTGACTTTGTCCCTATTTATGAACTTTGGCTAAAGCACAAGAAGTTTATCTAAAGTGAAAGAGCATTTGGATACTAACACAAATATTTAATTAACCTGGCAATTTTTCCTTTTAGTTATGGAAAGAGATACATCAGAATGCTGTTGTGCTATCTTATCTTTACAAACAAATTATACCGTTCTCCTGGAGGCAGTTGGCGAAGAAATCATTGGTAACAGCAGGAATAAGTTTACATATGTGCATTTCAGGGTAAACATCTGCTAGAACACTTGCTTCTCAGCTCTGTTCTGCTTGTCAGTCTGGCCAGAGAGCTGGTACCCAAAAAGTCTTGCCTTACTGAAAGTCTTTTTTAACCCCTATTATAAGAAAATAAAATATTTGCCTTTTTTTTTTTCAAGAATATGACCTCTTCTACTCAAAGACAGTGTGGTCAATTGCTCCATTTTTTAAGGAGATGTAAGAAGGTGTACACGTGCCTAAGTCCCACTGGATCTGCAATTCTAGAGAAAGAGTTGGTCAGTAATTTTGTGTAATGAAATCAAGATAAACAATGACTTCTCATATGCCAATTTCCAAATAATTACTGCAAGCTTTCCTCATTCTTTCCTCAGCTCTAATATCTTGCACCTGACAGTCAAGGACATCACCTATATGTATAAGAGAACATGCATACAGTAATTTGGATTAGCTGCAAATCTGCCTATATGGTATTCTTTTTAGTCCTTCTGTGAAGTTTATTGAATTTTAAAATTATCCAGAGAAATATAATTCAGTTCATTTATACTTCAACTAATAATCCAAAATCAAACAATTTTGTATTAGTGTGCTATAAATCATTATTTAATAAATAAATTGACTTTAAATAGCTACTAAGAGGTATTCTTTCATTAGAAATAAGTTTAAGTATCATGACAAATTACAGTCATTACAATCAAAATTTAAGGATTTGTGAGTAACTCAGTTACAAAGATTACAGCAAGCATACTCATAAACTCGTTTCTACGCTCACACTCTTCATGATGTGCCAAGGTACTGTACATATTCAATTCTCAGCTACCTTTCTATCATGGCCTAGCGGTTTCCAGACAGTTTTTGTCTGGAAGAGGAGGAAAAAAGTAGTTTGCTACTGCAATGTAAATTAAGGTCTAGCTCGTCCAGTACTGCTGAAGGATGCCTGGAACTATCCTAGTACTAGGCAGACTGAAGAGGACAGCAAATAATGCAGCTGCCGAAATTAGTTGAAAGCAAGTAGTTGTGACTGAGCCTTCCACATGTGGTGGCCCATACAACCTGTCCCAACACAGCATAGCCTTTGCCTGATGAGGAGAACAAAAAAAGGAATTGGAGCGCCTAACCATTGCACTCCAGCCATAGCAACACAGCCAGGAGCTGATGGAGTCAAGGCAGGAAGGGGCGGGCTGAGAATGGGGCAGCTGGAACATGCTTCTGCTTGATGTATTTTCCATTGGCCAGATGTTTCCCAGTTGACATGAGCTATGAGATGCTACATGTGCCAGTCCCGGAGGGTGTTCTGACCCCTGGGAAGCAATAAAGAGGCCCAGGCCTGCCCAGCATTGAGGAGGCACAAAGGTATTTTGAAGTTCTGATCCTGTCTTTCTCCCACTCGGTCCCTGTGCCAAATTCAGCTGCAGTGGGGGAACTCGGCTGTGGATCAAGATTCGTTTTGTACATTAACCCAGTGAGCTGAAGTACCATCTGAGACCAACATGTAGTTAATTGCTGTGAGAACAAATCTTTGAGTTTCCTGACCTATTCAAAGTTTGAGTTTCCCATTAACTCCATGCTCCCGTACTAACAGATGGTATACAGGGTGCAGCTCCAAAACTTCCTGCATCATAGCGTATGCAAAGAGAACACGCCGAGATGAATTGTACACTCCTGGAAACCTGCCCTTTATTTGCAGAATGGTAACATGCCCAAGCGGCCCCCGTCTTCCGTGTGCATAGTGCTGGCTGAACTCTTATGCCAAAGCTATCCCTGCCATAGGGAGCTGGAAAAGCACTGGTTAGCAGGGCTGACTCATCAGCTGACTAGCCCACAACCTCAGCCACAAAGGACCGAAAATGCTGGTGGTGGCATGAAGCATGTGGGTGGGAGCAAGGAACAAGCAATCATCTGGCAGCCCAATGCAGTAGGAAGGGTTGAGAACAATCCATTATTTATTCCCCCCTCCCGCCCTAAGGCTTCATCCCTCTGCTTCAGTGATTCTCCTCATCTTGACGCTGTGGTAGGGCTCTGTGTAGGGGAGGGAATGAAAGGTACATCCCCTCCCTGTGGCCCATGCAATGAAAGCATCAGCAGGCTATCTGAGCTCACCACACCCAGACCACATAGGGCAAAAGGCCCGCATGGAGGAGAATAGAAAAGAGGTTTGCCTGGTCCTTATTTTGCCTAACAGGAGACGAGAACAATGTCTCGCTAGCAAAAAAAAAAAAAAGAATAAAAAGAAAAGGGAAAAAAAAAAAGAAAAAAAGAGATCATCGCTTTCCCACCAAAGTCAGTTTATTACTTGAGAGGAGAGGTGGAGATCCAGCTCTGGAATGGCAGAGGGCAAATGTAAGACAAAGCTCTTAGTAATGGAGCAAGAAACACAGAGAAAAGGGAGAATGTTGTAGCAAAGATGGGAAAAGGTGAGGGCAAAAACCTATATGGAGAAAACAAGAAAATCCACAAACGAGGAACATGTGAAAAAGAAAATTTCAAAGAGATAAAGGGTTATTTTTAAAAGGCTGTTAGAGAAAAAGAGGTGGAAGGTATTTCTCAAAGTTTTCAGAATAAAACAGGTTAACTAACTACAGACACTGAAAAGGGGAAGGAAAGTCACTAAGGTAAACAGCAAAAATGCATACAGGAAAACTAAAACTGGCAGATTCAACTGAAAGCTTGACATGCAAGGACACTGATAAAACCCCCAAAATTGTTCACATGTATCCCATTATCTTCCTGTAGATCTGAGTTCACTTTCCAGGGTTCTTTCCCTCCAGGAGCCTGCTACCATTGCTAATCTGGCTATATGGCTACGGCTAATTGGTCCCCAATTTAACCAGCATGAGCCAAATTACTGGAGCTGTGAAGGTGTGAGCTCACCCCTCCCAGGCTTCAACCTTTTCAATGGCATTTTTGCTGTGATTCCTAAAAATACATTTAACTTCAGGCAATGTCTTTTGAAACACTGGGCCAGATTTTGAAAGCCTGTCTTGTATTACTCCACTAATGCCAAGGTTAAGCAAAACATAACAAGGAATTAAGGACTTGACCAGTTGTCTTTATGTTTCCTCCCCAACCACACTTGTTGTTTTCTTAGAAGAGGCTTTTTGCCCAAATTTTGTCTACAGTAGGTCTTTCCTGGCAGATTGCCTCAGTGGAAAGGAGATTAAGTTTCTCAATGTCCTCTTTTCTTGGAAAATTTCTGTTACATTTCCCAGTCTCCACTACAGGCAGTTCAAGGCACAGGAATACACAACTTAGAAGTCTTCCCCAACATGTTTTTCACACACTGTTGTATTGGCATTTGGCAAAAGAGTAATGGAGAGTCACCATACTGTAGTTTGCAGCTTTCCTCTAGCTGGAGAAACTACCACTGTATTTCCTGCAGTAAAACTAAACTAGGTGAACATTATCTTCAGAAATTCAGAAGACAGAACATCGGCTGAGGCTAAAATATCTAAAGTAAGCAAGCAGACCCCTGTCTGGAGATCATGACTTGACTTGACTAGATAAAGACAAGAAAAAATAAATAAACTCCTCTTGTCCAAATGACCTCTTGGAACTCAGTGCCACTGCACTAAGTATTGCTGCAAGGGGCATGTCTTCTGTCCAGACACTGCCCTGTCCTCCCATCTCATTCTGCCAGTCACATTACTGGTTTTGAAGACATTATCAGCTATGACACTTACAAGGTTGGATGGCAAAGTAACCTTCGAACTGACACTATCTCTGCCTTGCTAGCCACAGGCTGGCAGCAACAAATGTAGGATGCATCGCTGTCTCCAAATGATATGGCACTTACTACCAAATTTACTAAATACGTCTAAAGCCCTTGCTAACGTCAATAAAAATGAAGAATGAATGTTTCAATGTGCAATACCTTCCAAGTCTCTGACATGTTATTGAGCATGTTGGCTCACAAGAAAGAACTCTTCCTTTAGAAGGATATATGGAACTGTATTGCTAGGTTTTAATCCAGTTCGGTGGTACTGAAGAAGTTCTGAAAACAATCAAAAACTGTTGAACACATCATAATTTGAGAGTGCTCTGCACCTTGCATGACTACCCCTTTAAGAACTATTTAACTGCAAACATTGCTAATTTCCTCTCACAAAAGTTACTTGTTTTGAGATGCACGGCCTTTTTCTATATGCAGCAATGTAGATTAAGACCTGAAAGGAAAAGTATGGAAAAAAGAAATGCAATTCCTTTTTTCTCCACTAACTGTCTTCATCCTTATAATAATATATTGGAGTATTTTCGACATAAGTCTTTACATTCATCAGCTCAAGATGCATTATCTAGCTGAATTATTTATCATCTTACAAAATACTTTCATAAAGCATTATTTATTTTTCTGGTTTCTATACAAGGTTTATAGGGGTCATTTGATGGCACAATATCAGTTTAATAAATTATTTGGAACAAAATATAGAGGGTTTATGACAAGTTTTCACCAACACTGATATACAACATAATACCAGCACATGGAAGACAGCACTTTCTGTACAAATGTTAAAACACTCAGGAGAATATGTAAGATTAATATAAGGTAACATACGTTTTGCAACTATACAGCAGTGAAGTGGTTATGAAGTTGTCAATGGACAAGAAAAAAAAACTTAAAATACGTTGGGTTTTGATTTAGATTTGATCTCTGCTTGTTTTCAATCCTCTGCTCTCAACTTCTTTCAGCTGTTTCCAATATGTAAGTAGCCAATTCATGTTTTAGGTAGAGAGGTAACTGGAAATAACGACCATTTTATTATAACAAAAAACTACAGACAGAGATTTACCTTCAACTTGACCTATTCCATGCAGATATAAAAAGAGAATGCATTTAGGGGATTTAAATAGAATTTCAGGGACAGGGTAAGTTCATAAAGTACGTATTTGGCAAGACTGTTGTATAGCATTGAACTTTCACAAAAGTAATTATGAGCTTCTTTAAAAGATGCTTTCAGGTTCTTTGTAACTTCTCTTAGTGAGTATTTAGTTTAGTTTTCTGATACGCATTCTACTTCCACTTCTACTCATATGGATGTCAAGATTTTAGAAAATTTGTCAGTTATACTAATTATATTATTGCACAAAAAATTATAATAAAATTTAAACTGGATTTATAAAGGGGAAACCTGCTGTGCCTCATCTAAAAAACTTTCATTTCATAGTGGGGAATGTTCAGAGAACTGACTAATAAGTTACTGTTACATTACGTAGAGAAGAGAAACATCTGTGTTAGTCACTTGGGATTTTCTTTCTATTAATGTGAAAAAGGCACTAAACCAAATGCAATTAAATGAAAACAAGCCCTTCAGAGTAATCCATTGAGCCAAACTGTAAAGCTATTTTACAAAAAAGTGGGGCAAGCTTTGTAGAAGTGAGATCCCAACGTATATTTTACGATTTCCATGTACCTTAAGATCTAGTCACAGCTTAGAAAGACAGGCGTCTTGCACAGATTCAGCCATGTGAAAAACCATGTGATAAATCATAAACTTTTGGGTTTGACTAAATAATAAATGTATTCATTTACTTTCATACTTCTATAAACTTCTGAGGCACCTGTGGCTCTGCTTCTAAGAAAGTATTTTTGTGCTGGAGGAGTTGGTGGGGGACATGATTTCAGGACATGATTTCAGGAAGGGAATGTTGTCCAAAAAAGATAATGTGAAGAAAATGAATGGTGGCTGTAGGGGAAAGAGTTGAAGCTACAGAAAGAGGAGAAAGGGCTCGTAAAGATTTGATAGCCAAGAATTATTACAATTAGGTGGCCTTGATGGGAAAAAAAACAGTAATAGAGTTGCCCACAGAAGTGGCAGAGCAAGTTGCCCATTCAGAAAAATGGGCAAGACAGAGACATTATTAGCTGATTTCTGTGGGGCAGAAATCTCAGTTGAAAATCATAATAGGTAAAAATGCTGGTAAGCACAATTTAAAATATGGTCAAGTCTTGTCACATCTTTGCAACATCCACATTTTCCCTGTCCTCATGTTTCACCTTCAAACTGCATTTCATGAACTTCTCAGGGTCCCAGCAACCCCCAAGCATTTCAAGTAAGGCATACAAGACAACAATTCAGAACTTCATGAAGTGGCTCCTTAAAAGTACTACAACATCTAAAAGCTAAATGGTAGTCTTGTAATTAAAATAATTTTTTTTAACTCTTAGAAAGGAAGAAGTATTTCAGATTTATGTCTGAATGGCAGGATCTTAATTCAAAATATTAAGGAGTTTGTCTTCCAAAAAGTCTCTTCAGAAATAATTCCTGGCTATATTTACACTACTCTGGAAGAGTTGTCTTCAAAGGAACTGTAATAATACTGTCATATGGTTCTCACCTATCTCCATCCATGCTCCTGTCTGGCAAATGGTCTTAGGACAGCTTGCTGGCTTTTGCCTGATGATGTGATACATGGCAAAGGAGACTAAAGCAGCAGGGTTTTACATGCACTGAAATGTGTGTCCTGGCTTGGTCTGAGCCCACACTTACAGCTTTTCTTCTTCATGGACCACAAGTGTCATCCTGAGGTGTGCTTTGGCCAATGAAATTGCCCGTACACAAAAGAATGGAGTTACCTGCCAGCACCAGAGAAGTCTGTCTGCACTGGACATGATGGAGTATAGCACAGAGACCTCTGAGGTAACTCTGAGGGTTTTCATATGGACACACAGTGCCTTATGCTGTTACACGAAGATAGTAGGCGCTTAAAAAAATGCACTTGTTTTGAGATGGCCAGGCACATACTCTAGTAAGCTGTGTTTCTCAGAAAGACTGATTCATGTGGCCTTGACCTCACACTGACATAGCCACTCTGCTTCTTGCTGCCGGACCCATCCTGTTTAATATCTCAGTCCTATTTACTATCTTTATTGATGATCTGAATGAGGGCATCAAGTGCACCCTCAGTGTGTTTGTGGATGACACTTAATTGGGTGGAGAGGAGGAAGGCTCTGCAGAGGGACCTATATAGGCTGGATCATAATGGGCCAAGATCAACTATATGAGTTTTTAAAAGATAAGGTGCTGGGTCCTGCACCTGGGTCACAACAACCCCAATGCAATGCTCCAGGCAGGGAGAAGAGTGGCTGGAAGGAGACCCAGGGGAGAAGGACCTGAGAATGCTGTTTGACAGCAGCTGAACATGAGCCAAGAGTGTGTCCAGGTGGCCAAGAAGGCCACTGTCATACTGGCTTGTATCAGAAACAGTGGGGCCAGCAAGACCAGGGCAGTGATTGTTCCCCTGTGCTCAGCACTGGTGAAGCCGCATCTCGAATCCTGTGTTCAGTTCTGGGCCCCTCAGGAAAAGAAACATACCAAGGTGCTGGAGTCCAGAGATGGGCAACAGATTTGGTGAAGGGTCTAGAGAGTAAGTCCTATAAGGAGTGGCTGGGGGAGGTGGAGTTGTTTAGCCTGGAGAAGAGGAGACAAGGGGAGACTTTATCACTCTCCACAACTACCTGACAGGATCTTGTAGCCAGGTGGGGGTCAGCCTCTTCTCCCAGGCAATCAGCAACAGGATTATAGGACATAGTCTCAAGCTGCACCTGGAGAGTTTTGCATTGGACATCTGGAAGAATTTCTTCATGGGAAAGATTGTTAAGCTTTGGAACAGGCTGCCCAGGGAGATGGTGGAATCACCATCCCTGGAGGTGTTCAAGAAACAACTGGACATGGCTCTTAGAGCCATGGTGCAGTCGACCAGGTGGTGATCAGTCATAGGTTGGACTCGATGATCTTGGAGGTCTCTTTCAATCTAAATGATTCTGAGATTTTGTGATCTCATTGTTTCAGTGTCCTTCACAGAGCTTTACTATGTGCTGTAACCCAAAAGTCAGGCAGGAGCAAAGTGAGAAGAGAAGCTAGGAGGACAATCTCCCACGCTGTTCTCTAGCCTAAAATTATTTGTCTTCTTTGTCTTCAAAGTCCTACAAAATTATAATATGCCAATCTAAATTCTTTGTTCTCTTTAATAAGAGGTATTGTCTTTCCTCTAAAACATATCTGGTTTAAAATAAGAAACAAAGTAAATCATTTTCTTGACAGTAAAGATACACGCTTCCTCTCAGAGATAGTAATCTCTCATGAAGTTGAGAACAAGTGTAAACCAAGGCAAAGTTCAAGCCTGGGGGAATGCTTTCCTACCTCCCATCTACTACAGCAGTGACTAAGACAAAAAAATCACTAGTATCTTTTACAGTCATTGCAATTGCTAGCAACTTTTAGCATAAGAAATGTTATTTTTCCAGTGGTGAAAACGAGTCTTATTTCCATATCCAAGGAAAACATGAGTTACAGTGTAACTAAACTTACATTAAGTTTTTTCTCAGCCTCCAAACACAATTTAACTCAAGAAAATTAGATCAACGAAAGTCCATTCACTATAGCGTAGGATAACAGAATTTGATCCATGGGGGATTATGAGGGTATTTCAACAGCTGGTACCAGGCTGGGCCAAGGAGGATCTTAGCTGAGGAGGAATGATTCAGCAAGCACAGTGCACAAGCAAGATGAATACAAAAGAATGTGTATGCCAGTCACCTAGATTAGATGGACCCAGCTTTTTCCTTGCCACATGCCCACACTGATTCATGTTGATGTGACATGAAACGCACAGTGTGAGCTAACCAAATACACTGAGCACAAAAGCCTACCAACTCAGAGTGATTGGAAGTGACTAAGCAAGTTGGAGAAAAATGAAGATCCACACTTAATGGTTCAAAGTATTTTGGGGACTTCCTCTAGCACTGGACCAATATAGCAGTTGTGGTTTGTGAGAACACCTATAAAACCAGGCATTGTGTGCATCTCTGACCATGTTCTGAGTGTGCTTCTACTATCTGCTGAAACAGTGGAACTCTTCAAGTGTCAAATGCCCTTAGGAGAAATCTAACAGTCAGAGATTCCCCTCATGTCACTTGTCATTTCCAGCTCCCTGGTTTTCTAATCAGTCTTGGTAATATTGAGAAACATTGAAATCTACAGGGATGTTCATTTGAATGGCATCCAGCAATAAAAAAGTTGTATAAAACACAGATCCAGAGCAGCAAGGGGAAATTCTCCAAGAATCCTAATTATGATGTGCTGCCCAAAGACAACTCAAAATCTGTATAGTTCAGCCCTCCTCATGCAGATGACTGACTCAGTCTAGCAGCTCTGAGATTGTGAGGTCTGGCCATACAAATAACCCACAGTACCTGACAAGAATACCCAAGCAGTACCAGAAAATATCTGAAACTTATAACTAAGATCTTTCATTTGCCATTACTCAAAAAAAAAAAAGAGGTACGGAATTAAAAACCAGTCTCAGAACATGGCACTGAACACAGTGTTGCACTAACAGACTCTCTTGATCTTCAAAGGTGAGAGGATTTCAAGCCATTTAAAAGCTGCCTTGTTCTTCCTGAATACAGATTTGTTCTGAAGTAAATTCTGCTTGTAAATCAACACTCCTCCTTGCAAAACCCATCTTGTTTGCAGGAAACTAAAGGGAAAGCTAGCCAGCACAAGGAGGTCCACCCTTCTACAAAAAGGCACAAAGAGGAGACAGTTCTCCTCTGAGGGTCAGCAAAGGTCTCCCAAGTTCAAAGAGAGCTCCAGGTTTTCCAAGAGGATGTGTAGTACCAAACAGACTCAGTCATTTGTTACCTAGAATGAATGGTGTTCCCAGGAAACAAGGGGAAAAGAAAGTAGTGAACCATTAGTACAAGCAATATGTCCCAATTAAATGGTCTCTCTGGCAATTAAATACATTTAAAAATCTAGTTGAAATAATCTACTGTTTGAAAATGGGTAACATGGAGGGAAGTCAATGTGCATCTGCTTCTCCAGAAAAGGGTCCTGCCAGATCTCAGGGATGAATAAATGCAGCCGTCCTGCTTCAAGTCTTAACACACCTACTAAAATTTCACTGATGTAGTATTTTAGCACTTCATTAGATAATGACTTGCAGGCAGTAAGTCTTCCTTCAATGATTTACTTATGTACCTCTTACACAGCAGAACACTTTTTCCTTTTTTCAATTGCTATATTGCTATGAAGACGGTAACATTAGAGAGCAGTAGAGAGTGGAAAATGTTTCTTTCATGAGCAGTCTCTTTTTGGCCAAAACACTCCAAATGCTGGGCACTAGTTCAATACAGCCACAGGAATAACCTTCCCTGTTACCCACTCTGACCATAAATGTTTCCTCTCAGCGAGAGCCATTCAATATGCTGTCCTGAGAAACCTAAACAACCTGAATGCTTATAGACAGTCTAATAACCTGTCACTGTGGACTACAGCAATACACATGCTAGGCATTTTGTATGTGTTCAAAAAAGAGAAGTCCTTCTTCCTCTTCTTCCAAAAAAGAAATCATTCAGGCATTCTGTTTCAGAGGAGATGACTGGGAATGCTCTGAATCATCAGAAGATGTCTTTAAAAAATAAACTTGTAATTGTTAAAACATTAAAATACGTTGGGGACTTCTTGGCTCCAGGTAGCAGCTTCAACCTTAACTAAGCAGAGAAATGCAACTGAAATCCTAGATTTGTAACTCAAAGTACAGGTTTCACAAAAAACCCGAGGAGTTTATGAATAATCTGAAAGCCTCTAATTATTTACATAGTGGAAATCAATATGTAAGTCATGTCAACATTGTTGGGACTGAAGAGGTAGAATCAAGGATGTATAATTCCATGGTTGTTGATTTAAGCATTTTATCATGTTCTTAACATAGCCTCTCTTATAATATTTATTGGCATTTCAGATCTTTTATTATTTTACTGTTTCTGGGTCTGTTCTAAATATATCCATCACTAAATACTTGGAGAGTCCAATGAAATGACACAAAGATGATGAAGAGACAAGAGCATCATTCCTATGTGGAGAGGCTGAGAGATCTGGGACTGTTCAACCTGGAGAAGGGAAAGCTCAGGGGGGATCGCATCAGCGTGTATAAATACCTAAGAAAAGAGTGCAAAGAGCAGACAGTTTCTTTTCAGAAGTGTCCAGTGACAGGATCAGAATAAAGGGACATAAACTGAAGTACAGGAGGTTCTCTCTGAACATCCAGAAACATGTTTTCACTGTAAGGGTGACCAAGCACTGACAGAAGTTACCCAGGGACATTGTGGATTCTCCACCCTTGGAGATATTCAAATGTCATCTGAACATGGTCCTGGGAAACTAATTCTCAGTGGCCCTGCTTGAGAAGGGAGGTTGGATCAGGTGACTTCCAGAGGTGTCTTCCAACTTCAACCCTTCTCTGAATCTGTGATTCACTAAGATTATGGTTCTAAATTTAAGGGAAAGCTTCAGGTTACTGAAACTGGCTAACAAATGAACAAAGAAATTTTCCCACGGAAATGTAACTAGTATAGGGCATGATTGTAGTAATAAACTCAACCATATGAATTTAGTTTCAGAATCAGTTGGAATTTTGCTGCGGAAAAATTTTCCATGCTTACGTAAAGTAAAATCTAAAAAACATATTCATACCAAAGAAGCAGAACTTGTCAATCCAGGAAAAAAGAAAAAAAAAAAAAGCCAAAAAACCAAACCAAACCCAACAAACAATCAAACACTTTAAATGAGAGTTTGAAAAGAAAGCTCTGGGAAAACAGAAATGTTGGGAAGAAACAATGGCATAAAAAGGGATGCCTGGGCACTCCAGTACATGCACTGTCCATGGAATCTTGGATCGTCAGACCAGCAGCTTTGGTTCAGGTAAGCAGTGCTTACACAGCGGTGTTGAGCAGCATCATGTCACTGATTATGCACTGAAAGCAAGATTGCTCTTTGCTTCCTCATCCATGTCAGGTTTTAATATCTTAATTTGCTGTGAGTGTCACTGCAGTCTCATGCATGCCACAACAGAAACAGGTCTGCAGTGGGGACTGCAGCACTAAAGATTCAAGTATTACAACCCTAAAGGGTTTAATAAGTGAGCCTAAGGAATCTCAGTCATACTAGTAGGCTATTGATCTAGGAAAGCAACAGCCGCGGACAGTATAGGAGAAGAAGGAAGCTGAAACAGACCACAAGTAAATGAGGATGCTAAAAATCAGGCCAGCTAAGAGGAATTCTTTGTTACTTTATTCTTAAAAGGGATAAATTTGATTTCCATTAAAGATAAACATTGATGGGAATTGGATCACACCAAACACATAAATGAGTAAAAGGAAATGAACCACTAACATAAATGCTAAATCAGAGGCAGAAATCACAGTGTTTGCTATTCTGCCAAAAACAAAAAAATAAATATACAAAAACCGATTTGATTGAAAGAGAAAAACAGGTTAGAAGGAGGAACAGCAGCTTGGTGAAAGTGACCAGGAAATCCTGGAACTGATGGTTCTTCCAGCAGCAGCAATAAAAGGCGTAGCAGCATGAGGACAGTGGACCTACAGAAGAGAGACTTCAGCACGCCTGACAAGATATCTAAGAGAAATAGGAGCTGGATGTTCTTTCAACAAACCAATAACTAGGAGATGTGTATAAACTATCTCAGTGGCAGCAAAGAATGGGAAATATAAGAACAAACCACCTTAACAAAATCTTGAGTTCTTCCGTGACTAGAAGCTCACGGAATATCTTCTAAAAATTATTAAAATAAAGCACAAATGTTTAAGAAGGGAAACAGAAGAGCCAATGCATAAAATCAGACGTAGCAACAAAGGGAAGGTTATAAAAAGCATGCTGGCAGTCCTTCAACCATACAAGGTTGGGAAGAGTTTTCTGCTACTCAGCAGAGGGGAAGCTAGAGATAATGAAAATAAAAAGAGTTTAGTGTTCATTGCCTCTTTTTGCTTCCATTAGCTAAGATCAGACATATACTGACACTAAACACCAGGAACAAGGCTGCACCTCAGGTGCTTGGATGAGTTGAGTTGCATCTGGTGAGACTCACAGTGGTGTATTCTGAGAATGTGCTGAAGCATGTTCAGAGCTATTACCTCTTCAGCTATGAGAAATCTTGATATCAAGAGGAGATTCTGAAAGACTGCAAGAGGATAAACATGGATCTTATCTTTAGAAAGCATGGGAAGAGGAAAACAAAGGGTAGTGGAACCACTGAACTCAATCCCTAGAAAAGTCCTGAAGAAAAACATCAAACAACTTATTTATAAAGACTTAAAGGTAATTTAAAAAAAAAAGTAGAAATCAACAGGTCTGTCAAGGATATGTTGCCATGTAAAACTAAATTAATTACCTTCTACAAATGGACAGGTGAATGGGAAGAATAGCTTTTATATGTCTTCGTAACTTTAAAAGGCTATTGCTTCTGTCTCACAATGTTTTCATAAGTATACAGAAAACTTTGGTTAGAAGGGGCACTAAGTTAACTTAAGAAACCATATTATGAGAAAAGTCACTAGTTATTTGATGCAAAATGGAAGGATGCATTGCACATACCCTAGAGTAGTCTTGAAAAAAAAGACAAAAGCTGAGCAAGAATTATAAAGAAAATATAGCCCTTGAGGGGGAAAAAAAAAAAAAAAAGCCTGTTCTGTCTGAAGAAAAGTGAAGGAAACGTGGGACAACTTCATGGCTGTAAAAGCTGAAAAAGCTGAGGTGCCACAAGAAAAGGAAACAAATTTTTCTTCTACAGAAGGAGGGTTTAAACTGAAGCAGGAGAGCTCCAGCTTGGATGTTAGGGATTGCCAAGGAACACCTTGAATCACTCATGTTGTAGATTTACAAAACCCTTAGACCATGAATGTCGGGTTTAGGCATAACTTATTCTTTGCTCAGGAAAGTCCATTACAGGCCTGTTTTCTAAAATTTTTAATTCTATGTAGGAATAGATGAACTAACATTTGTAGACAAATTTCTCAAACTTGATTTTGTTTTTAAAATTCAGTATAAAACCCATATATAGCTTTAGTCTAAGGCAGGTCAAACAACATCTTCATGCTTGGCTGTTGCTAATTTTGTAAAGAACTGGATTACAGTTTAAACATAAGACTTACAGAAACTTTTAATTTATTTATTCACAGAGTTCATCTGTGACCCTCTCCATTCCTTATTTATTCATCCATAAATCTATCAGATTTTTAGCTTTCAAAATCAAAGGAAGTCTGGAAGCAAGTAAATACAGAGAAGACAGTGAAGTCTGAAATAAATACTGAAGTTCAAAATAATACTGTGAAGGAAATTTTTGTTGGGATGACACTGTTTTCATGTGTGCATGCATGTCTCTGTGTTTGAATATGTATATGTGTGTATAAATACACATTTGTGCATGCAAAGAATTTCCAGATGGGAAAAATCACATGCTATTGAACTAAATTATGCTTTATATAAATTACGTACTGAAGGATTTAAAATACTCCCACTTCTTGAATAATCAAAAAAATTGCTCCATATCAGGGTCTCTACATTTGCCATCTAAGACTTCACTCAACAACATCAGCTATGGTTTATCAGGAATGCTTATGGCTAAAAGGTTTAACATTAATGGGTATGTTGAAGGAAAATTAGAGTGGCCTACTGATACAAGGTTACTTACACTAAGAATTAAAAGATGAGGAGCTTTGCAGCCATCGTTGTAATTGTGTTGGCCTATCTAAATTGTCATAACTGGTTTCTTTACAGGTACTGGGAAACTTAAGTTAGCTCTCTCTCATAAAGGATCTGAGATGCTAAAAGAACATGGTGGTATTCTTCTGACATTTATTTACATAATCATTAACCATACTAGAAGGGAACAATTTAAACAAACAACAAAAGGGAGTTGGTTTTGAACAGGAGCAAGACCATCATTTTTTCACCAATGGAAAAATTGAGAAATAAGAGGTACTAAAGGGTGTATTGTCAAGAGCAGTAAAGGAAGACAGACTACAAATAACCAAGATGGAATATGTCCAAGACAGAGGCCCAGCAAACTCAAGTGGCCACAGACACTAAGTACCACTCCCCTCTCACAGGAGCCCCACCCAAGACAAATCTTTGTCAGGTTCAAATGGCCATCACATTTTCCTGTAGCAGCTGATGTCTCTCAGTCTAAGCACTGGTTCAGACCCATGCTGCTTTATACAAGAGATCTGGTGAGATTGGAAGGTTATTGCTGCAAGCCATTTTTAAGTGCTTATCAGGAAAATGCAAAATGACTAAATAGCTTGGAGGGAGCAGGGCTATTAATAGAGCGTCTGCCAACTGATAACAGAGACATGAAGACTCTAAACAAAGTAGACAGAAGATTTGTTCTAAGCAAAAGGAGAACATTTCAAAGGATGAGGGAGGCAATCAACCGCAATAACTTAAACTGAATCCTACGAATATCAGTCTCAACAACCAGATCTAAATTTTGGAAAAGAACCAGGCTGTCCTAGTTACAGCAGCCAGGACTAGTTTATCACTGTGTGGGTGTAACCAAAACTGTGTATTCTACACCCTCTGTGTCATTTCTGATGAACTGTTAATAATGGATCGTTTGCAGGAGCTGCCCAGGGCACACCTGACACCTCAGGCTACAAGTTGGATATTAAAGAACCCTGTGAGGCATGGGAATGTTTCTGTCTTCACACCAGTGACTCAGCTGTGATAACTCCTGTTGGGGAGGCATCAGCACCTTCACACGCAGCCTGAGGGGTCGTGTCTGCTAATGGGCCATTAGGGATTGGCACAATAGGCAGTTGCAATGACCTAGACCATCAAATATTCCAAAAATATCCCAAGACTCACAGAGTTAAATCACCCAGTGTGTAACTCCCTACACTGGTGGGAGATACTGGGCATTCCCACCTGAATCTGAGCATATATAATCTTCGGGTTTTGGGACTTTGGGTTCCACTCATGGGATCCAGAGGAGGGCCAGAACCTCAACAGGACTCTGATTTCCATTCTCGCCCAGACTGTGACCATCACCCTCACCAACAGGTTTTCCTTTCCTCTTATTTGACTCAGCGCAGGTGCTGATGAACAGCATTCTGTTTGTGCCCCAGGGTGCTGGGTTATGCATCTGGTTGTTGTGGGTTAAAACCAATTTTTCTCTGTGTCATTGTATTTATTGTAATCTTTTTAGTAAATTGTAACTCTGACTTGTAATCTCCCTTGGACTGGGTTAATTTCTCCTGCCCGTTTATCTTTAAACCAACATATAGGCCTTTGCTTAAACAGTTTAACTAAGATGAACTGGCCATATGCTTCAAGGTACTAAGATCTAATAGTCACTAAAAAGGGAATAAATGACTGATGGATATTCTCCATCCCTTATACTTAATTCTCTGCAAAATTATTTTCATACTTGAAGTCAACATGGTGAGGTCACTCCATCCTCTCTAGTTGGCTATTGATCTTTATAAATACATTTGTGCTGCTCACTCACTATTGCAGAGTAGCTACTGAAAGGACACCTAGTGGAAGTAAATGAGTGTGTCTAAAAGCCACTGGGACTATTGAAGAGTGTAATTAGAATTGTCACAGGAATTGCTGAACTATTATGGGTTGAATCTGCAATGTAATATATGAGCTTACATGTCAAATAACACTACTCATATTTTCTAAAAAAATGGCAAACAATATTCTTAAAAGTACATTTTAAAAACTTCCTCAAAACCTGGAGAATAGTGTTTTCAACAAAACATGTGTGTTCCAGAAGTTTACAAATTCAAATGTCCCGAATCTCCACTGAACCTGTTTTTGGAATATCATATAGCCAAAAAGAACTCATTACAGATATGTTTTGCTTGATATTCAAGTCAAATTTCATCTTGGGCATCATCATTCCTTGAGTCCTCCATGTGCCACTCTAAAATATCTTAAACAATTCCTTCCCTTCTCATCCTTCTCTCCTATGAAGACAGACAGCCAAGGAATACAAATGTGTACACATTTGAGCTAATTTTACTCTTTTTTTTTTTTTTTTTGGTCCATCCAACTTTACAGTTTTGCTTGTGTTTATCCCAAACCCCTTAATATGTACTAATACCCTTGTGACCAGGAGATACCCACAACAGAACACTCTCTTCCAGATGGAGTCATGCTGGTCTCATGCAGAGAGGGATTATAACTTTCCTGTGTAGTGACATGCTGCCTCTGGGCAAACAGACCAAAATCCACACTTGTTTTCTTGTTTATGTCAACATATCATATTACAGGCATGGAACAATTTGCTGACCACTGTCCCTCTTCGATTATTGTTTTTATGTTCTCTTTTCCAGGTTTTTCTTTTCTATTGAACACCAGTTCCTTTGGATTAATTTTTCCTGAGTGAATTAGTACAGATTTACTAAGCCATTTTTCCAGAAATGTTTTTTTTATCCAATTTTATAACATCTCTGTACGCACCGATCTATTCTCCGTCCTCAGTGTTTATAACAGCTCCCAATTCAGTGCCATCCTTTGATTTAAAAAACCACAAACAAGCCATTTCTGCTCTTCTATCCTCTTTCATCACAACAAAGATTGAAACATTAGGATTGATATTTTTGTTTGGTTTTTAGGTGACTTTCTACCAAAGTCTTTTCTTAAAAAAAAAACCCACATATTCTGCCTTATTTCTCCACAACTACAAGGAAGTACATTGCCATATCCATGAAGGATGTGGCAGCTTCTGCCCTTACCCAAACATTAGCAACCATTCCTCATGCAGCTCTGTCTCCACAGCTCACCTCTCCTCCACTCTACCCTTCTGAAGCTCCAGCCTGCTCTTTTGCCTTAAAATGGCATATCGTTTCCTTCCTTTACTATAAACAATGCTAATTGTAACCTTAGTTTCATGATGTAAACATTTAAAAATAAGAATGAAGGGAACACAAACGATGTGTTCAATTAGGTAATTTGGGGATTAAATTAAATGAAATTTCTCAAAACATGAAACACAGAACATTTCAGCATAATGAAGTCTGGCCTAACTTGTTTTCCTTTTGTCTCAACCCTTAAAAAAAAGGAGACAATGGATCTGAGAAACTCTGGCACAAGAGTAGTAAAGGCATCTGAAGACATTATCGCTTGTGAATCCAAGAGAAATGAAAGTAAAGCTCAGAGGAAGGGACTGTAACACTTAGGTATGTGTTAAAAGGGAAAGAGAGGCACTGTGCAAACTGCAGGATGCTGGAGGCTGGGCAGCCAGCTGCCACAGTTGACACAGGAGGCTCCTGCTATCTGTAATATCACCCTTTGTAATCTGGTGTCAGCTCGTAAAATGCCCTGCAGCCTGCCAAAGTCTCTTCAAACTGGCATTTCTTTATACTCAAATATATTTTAAAAGCAAGAAACCAACTAACAGATAATATTCTCCAGGCAAAGCCAAAAATATATATACACACTGTGCATAATAAGGAACAGTAGCAGGAAGAAGGACTAAAGAGTAGTAATGGAAGAATAATGTCCGTAAAAAAATAGTTAAATGGTTAAATCCTTAATCTGGATTTTGCTCTTGTGAACTCTTCAGCAACAGAAGAAACTCAAACTATCTTCAAATGTAGAAGAATTCTCTTTATGTGCATCTGAAAACGCACATTTGGCTTTCATTGTGCAGTGTGCCAGACAGCTACAAAAACAAAGCACAGCCTAGTACAGCTTTAATCAACACTTTAAACTTTGAACCTCTCTTATCCTAAGAGACAGCGATCATTTTGGCTTTTCAAGCAAGCCCATTTCCTCCTGGCATACAGCAAACACAGGCAATACAGGAGTTGCTTGAGTTCCACATCATGCTTAAACAGGCATTTTGAACATGCATGATAGCAGCTCCAAATAAGGAGTTCAAAGTATCTACAGGTATTACATCTGTCCCAAGTTTCTTTGCTGGTTTAGTGATTTTACAGTCATGTTTTCCCATTTCCTAAAGCCTGCTGAGTAAAGATGGGTGTCATCCCAATATTTCATGAAAAACACACAAACAGCATGGGAAAAAATGCATGAAATTTTCAACACAACATTCCATGCACAAAATAAGTTCAATAATAGATTTTTTCCATGCTTTTATCAATATAATACTACTCATTACTTTTACTCAGGCTTAGTACAAAGCAACAATAAATTAGAGAGATACTTTTAATGGGATGTCGATAAGTTAAGGAAACCTACCTTGAAAGAAACTTTTGACTCGGAGATAGCTGACACTGAGGCGCAAGACAGAAAGTTTGTCCAGCTTCGATACGATGTCAGGTGGAAAAGGCAGGAGGCTGGCCAGATGGTCAAGTTCTGCATTCAGACGGTCTCTGTGCCTCTTTGAAGGAT
The DNA here is from genome assembly GCA_013396735.1 of Grallaria varia. Taxonomy (NCBI): domain Eukaryota; kingdom Metazoa; phylum Chordata; class Aves; order Passeriformes; family Formicariidae; genus Grallaria; species Grallaria varia. The sequence goes on from VWZG01001769.1 coordinate 81,648, forward strand.
TTGATTTTTCATTCCCAACTGCAGGCCTTCTGTGGTGGAGAACACATTTTCGATTACCTGTTTTACTTCCAGGTAGTACAACCAGAGACCGAGATGTTCCATGCAATTACTTGATAACAGGAATACTTAACTTAGCTTCTGTGGAAATCTTAAAAGTTTCAGTCCCTTGCCAAAAACAGATTTACCATTCTGCATTTGCCATACTGCGAAGACATGGACATTGGCTTCTTTTTTCACATCTGCCCAGTGAAAACTAAATGAAGAATAGGTATCTCTCACTCTGGACCCTCTCACTTTAGGGGAGTGGGTACTGTCTTCCTATTTTAGTCAGTATCAGGAAAAACAATTTCTCTTCTATGTTGTACAAATGAGGGACAGAACAGACTAGGAAAATCACCGTGAGTAATGCATGAACCCATTCAATTTCCACTGTATTCATTCAACACATCTTAGTTCCCCCCACTTAATGACTCTAAGTTAACCTGTGGGTCAGGAGATAATTAAGAAAAGAATCTGTCTTTAGACTGGATTTTTAAAAGTATGGGTGGCAAGGTAAAGAGATATTCTTTCCTCAAGCTCAAAAATCCTGTGTACATTCTCACATTTGCCTTCCTACATCAGAAATAACAAAGATAAGAATTTGGTTTCTCTCTTAAGGATATAGATATTCCTCACAAAACATAAAGACTAATGTTACTCAGTTTTCTAGACCAAGCATTCCTAGTCCATCCCCATTTTGTGTTCCTCTCATGCAATAGACACCACTAGATAACTCAGAAAAGCTGTTGTGAAAATTCCTTAAGATGAAATATATCACAAATGAGGAACCACAATTTTGGAGAGTCCACTGATATTCTCTCAGAACATGTAAGGTGTTTTTCTCACGAGGGAGAAAAGGAAAAGGTGGTGCACTTGCCAACAGAAATGGGGACATTGCTTCCAGCATGACAGTGAAGGGTGCTCAGTGCTGGAGCATAGACTTATCTATGAAATAAGAAGACCTGAGCAGAAGTTTGAGAAGGTGATTCCTTTTAGTGGACAGCTATTGCTGGACCCAGAAGTAGTCAAATGCATTATCCAGCTTTGAGCCACAGGGCACTGGAGCCATAAACTACACAGATCCACAGTCTCAGAGGGAGTGCAGCGGCCCGGTGCTATAGCTGAGCTGGCATCTCCCAGGGAACTTTGTGCTCTGTCAGCTGGTCCTCCGCTCACTTCAGTAATGCCCACGTTCAAGTTCTTACTGTAGCACCTTGACACATTCCTCCTGAGGCACCTTCTCCAGAAATAGAGACACTGAGAGAAAAATCAAGCGAAAGATGGGAAAATACTCAAGAATTGGAAATGGTAGGCAAGAAAAATGTGGTTGTGCTAACAGTTTCCAGTTTCACCTCACTAATGCCAAGGATCATAATCTTACGTAGCTAGCTGGCGCTCCAGTGGAGAATGAGAGTAAAACTAGTTATTTGTTGCTCTTCACTACTGAATTTATGTGCTTCACACGTTTACTGCATTCTTCAATCATAATTTTAATTTTGAGCATTAGTATTTCACAAATTACAACAGTATTAATCTACCATTATAACTGAGATTCTGAAAAAAATCATGCATAGGAATTAGTAAAACAAAAATCAATGTTTTATATGTGTGACTGCTGTTAATTGAAAATCTCTCAAAGCAAATTAGGTATGAAAAATTCATTGCTAGTTTTGAGAGTCTCACTTCATTTTAAGAAGGCAACATCAATGGACAGAGTGAATGAAAAAAATATTTGAGGTGTCAGTGAATATATATAATTTCTGCTTTTTCATTCAAAATTGCCAATACGGGAATATGGCTCTTCAACAACACAATTAGTTCCTTTCAAAGACATGGAGAACACTTTGTTGATTGGGATCAATGAACAACTTTCCTCTACTAGAGAGAGTAAATATGCAACAAATATTGCAATCAACAAAGAAGGAGAACTCTTTTTTACTTTTGCTGAGCTAACTACTTTTTTCAGTAAACCTATGACACCAAAAGGATGTCTGACCTGTGGGGAATAATGTTGTGGTAACATAGCCTACAGGTGAGCAGAAGCTTAAGAACATAAGTTTTTGGTAATTGGTCTTTACACCTGACAAACCAGCTGAAGCAAGGAAGCAATTTAGGGCAGAAAAAATTAATTCCAATGAGAAAAATTAAACTGATGAGTTCGAGAGGTAAAAATTTTCAAGGGTAACATGGGATAGAAACAGAAGTTGTTCAAGCACATTACCACATAAAATTATGATGGCTTTATGCCAGAGAGGAATGATTTCAGGCAGTTTAGGTGGGCTACCTTTGTACGGGGCAAAAGAAATAGTTTTCTGGAGGCTGCGGGGAATGGTGTAAAAAGACTGCAGGAGAAAGTTCAGGACAGTCTTCTTGAAAACTGAAGGAAATGATTCAGTAAGGGAGTGAATCCAAACAAAAAAGGGTTTGATGTAAATGGTAATTAAGCGCCAAGTGGATGCGATTTAAAACAATGCAAGTTCCATGGAAAGGCAAGCTTAACTTAGCTAGCCATAAACAGAAAGGGGCAGGAACGGTAATTCTTCAATGTGCTGCTTTGAGGCAAATGGAAATTATGGCCTTTATTTTGAGCTCAAAGAAGTCGGTGCTTATTGTGTTTGTGTTAAACTCGGGATTGTCAGACAGTAAACAGAGAAGTGGCTGATACCTCATCTTCTCTGCTTTCCATACAACACTACTACAGTAGAGTAGCACATGCAATTAAAACAATAAAGCTGGCTTCTCCTTCTTTGCATTGTTAAACTGCCCCAGTTCTGCTCTGCAGTAACAAGCACTTGTCCCCGTACAGCACCCACACTAGCAGCTCCTGCGCGGTGGGGGCTCAGTGCGAGGGCTGGTGCAGGGCACGTTTGCTGTTTCGGGGGTACGTAAGGCACTGAGCCATTTGAGCGTTAATGATTCAGTGTGCCTGTGACACACAGACCGTCACTAGAGTAAACCAGTTTGGTGAGCTCGCAGAGGAATTTCCTGCAACTACAGCTCGGTCTGCTGTTCCCTACTCTCTGCGGGAGCCCTACCCTGTTAACCAAGAGCTCGCTCTGAATAAGTTCTTTAAGTATGGCGAAGGGTTAAACCAGCACACGATCCGAACTGAGAAAAATCTAATCATTTGCTATGACAGCAAGCTTTCTCTACGAAGGGAAAGAGAAGAGAGAGACCGTGAGTGGCAACAGATAGGCTAAGTGCAGAGTACCAGCAAGATGATTATCGTGCACATACTGACCAGCACCCACAGCCACTGAGCTGTGCTTGGACATGGCATAGGAATCCTGGCAGAGCTGGGCTCCAGTGACAGCTGTATATGTGCAGATGGTCACCATCTCCTACGAACCAAAAGGACTGAATGAGAGAAAGCTGTGTGAGGGAAAGGGGGCCCTTTGGCACCATCTATTTCTTCTGCCTTCTTCACAGCAAGGAAAGGTGAAAGCAGAACTGATGGTCAAGAAGACATTGCACTGGCAGAGCAGATGAGAGATAGACTAGTGTGATACCAAGCAAGAGGAAGGGCTATGCCACAAAGGGCCTTAAAATGAGAACTAGGAAGCAGGAGAGAGCTGCACCTCCCAAAGTCTCTGTTTACTCTGCGCTGGTGTGGCTCTGGCTGAAGTGGGCAGTTTGGAGCAGTTATAGGTACACTCAGCTAAGGCAGCGGTAGCTTGCCTTTAAAGAGCTGTAAAATATTACAAGAAAGATTTTGTGGAGGGAGAGAGTTTTACGAGTTTTACAAAATGCCAGGGTTTGAGATGAAGAGGTGGCTAAAGTTCTCAAATGGTAACTGTCCTGAAACATTGCCTTAGCGTTCCTGAGTATTATTTCAGCCCAGTGATTTTAGCTCAAGGTTAAAAAACAAGATCTCTTTGGTTTCCAGATGCTTGAATTACCAGCAAAATGTTAGATTTCCACAGGAAATAAACACTTGGTAGAGAATGTTTCCTTTAGTCAAAATGTCGGCCGTCTGGCTAAAAAGCCTATCTGATGGAAAATTTTTCAATGAGTCTGAGCTCCAGGTGTTTGAACTGCGTCCATGAAAACCAAAATTCCCTAGGGTAGATCACATCTGATGGGGCTTATTTGGAAGTTTTCTGGGGCAAGAGGAGAACAGCTAGGGTTTTCTGATTTATTTGCATATATAAAAGTAGAACTTGAACCTGAGGTATTGTCTGAAGAGTGGCAACCTAATGAAGATAGTCTCTGCTAGTTCTGTGTAGAGAAGACGGAAACATATTAGCTCCCTTCAGTAAAACAAATTTTCCACACATTCTTCCACAATCTTGTGTGTCTCTACATTCTCTTGTGGAGCTTCTCCGTACATTTTCATCACTGTTTTGTGAAACTACCTCAGAATGTAATTTCTGTGCCTGAAAAACATTAATGAACATAATAAACAATATCATTCTGTGATATCCTGGACTAAAATTTAGTTGCAGGTTCACCACCTGGATTGACGGCCTGATCACAAAAAGCTGATGTAGAATTACAGAGCTGGTCTCCTGGGATGCATTGAGTATGGGTAGACATAAATGACCCAGTTGTTCTGCAGAGGTGAAAGCTGCACCTCTGTCCTTTAAATCCCAATCCTTGAAAGGACTCATCCATGAATCCCTACAGAAATTCAAGTATCCTGCTCAGACTGAGGCACCTGAGCTCACTTATTCCTTTGTCAAGAGAAAGTTAAATTCGATATAATATTCATGTTTAAAAGAGAGGAATCATCATTAGGACTGACCTAAGAATACCCATCAACTTTTGTTCCTATGAAAAATTAGGTTTTACAACCAAACAATACTCCTCTCAGAACTGGCAGTATCTGCCTTGACTCAGTATGACAGGGGGAAAATAGAACAAGGCTGAGGAGGAGAGTTTGCTGTGCTATGCTATAGAACAGGAGAAAAAAGCTGTAACAAACATGGTAAGACATGGATCAAAATAATGGTTAAATATGCTGCTCAGTTAAGAGATTTCATGTACCTTTCTAAATTCAAGATAAATTATTAAAGGCAGCATAACAGCAAGGATATCTCGGAATCCTGAAATGTCAGTAGAACCAACAGGGCTGAAGGACAAAGACTGTGAAAGCAGCTCTGTCTGCCTGTCAGTCTGGAGCATTCAGAGCCCCTTTAGATGAGAGTAAGTTCCTGAGTGAGGGAATAACCACAGGAAAGGCTTACTAGAGACTAGGCCCACAAACAGATAAGGTTTGAGGAAGAAACCAGTGTTACTAGGAACTGAGAAATCATCCTCAGCAAGTGGTAACTAACCACAGAAAATACACTGCTGTTTCCAGTGTGGGAGTTCAGTACTCTGATAATCCAAACATTTCCCTTTGTTTTAACCAAAACCGTGCTTCTTAATCAAAATTGTCTATGTCCTGGCTTGATAAGCTCATGCTCAAGTACATGTACTGCAATGTCATAGCAAAGCTATTTTCAAGGTAGCTTTACTTGCAGGGGTTCCCACGATGAAACCTCGGTTCTGTCAAAGTAAGTGAGAATTTGCTTCTGAGTTTATTGAACCCAGAACTTCAAAACAGGCTAATTTCTGTTGCTTGTTAGCAGGTAGCTTTCTTAGCCATTGCATTTATCTTGAAGTCATCTTTGAGAGAAGTTCTAGCGAGCATACAAACTCCAAGCATAAAATTTAATGTTTATTAAAGCAACTGCAACATTTCTTCTTCATAGAAGTTCTGCACAGAGTTAATTTCATGTAGTGCAGTGGTTCCATACCTCATGCAGTTTATAAAATTAAGTATCTACACCCATACTCAAACAGTAGTGCAGAAATCTTACATACATTTTGGATTCAACACTCAGGATTTTTGCAGGAAGAATCATTTTTGTATGTCATTGTTTATTGAAATTGTCACCTACGGTATATTTTACACTAAAAGAAATAATTTTTTTTAAGTGGGAACAAGTGGTTCATGAGCAAATACTTCCCAAAATCCAAACAATATCAACAGACGTCATTAAAACATTCAGAGAAACTCCCCTTTGACTCTGGACAATTTTAAGCCGAGTGGGTTATTTTTAGAAGTTCCGAACAACTGAAAATAGGGAAATCTATTTTAGTTACCTTCTCATCCTTAAATTGTCTGTGAAGGCCACCAGTGCAAGTTCATAATTTTATCACAGTAAAAACGTGTGTTTCATAATCATATAATCAAGTGTGACACAAAAGATGTGGGTTGATTATATTAAAAGCTTCATTTCACAGAGCGGTTTATGGCATCTGGAAATCATTTTACATTTGAGTGATAGCAGCCTTTTTTCCCCTCCCATTTCAAGCACCTTGTAGTAACAAATTCTGATTGCATTTTTCTTTTTCTGCTTTGCCTTCACACATACAATTCCTCTTTCACATTTTTTTTCCTCATGAAAGTGATCCCATCGTAAATAGCAGCCTGAAAATTACGTGTTCTTCATGTAAAAAGTGAATCACTAGTCTGCTTTTTCAGTTGGCTGAACTGACCCACTTTCTGGGCTTGCCCCAAGCCAGGCTAAGCCAAGGAAAGGGGACGGGGGGAGTGCAGTGCCAGTGGATTGGTGCCACTCGACACATGGCTTCTCAGACACGTCCTTGAACAGGCTGCAGGGAGCGCAGGAGCACAAAGCTGGCAGCCACCTCTCCATCCCATTGCTCGGCTGACATTTAGTCCACCAGTATCTTCTGCCTGTGAAAAGGCACTTCCTCTGCACTCCTCACGGCAGTGTATTCTGCAGTGCACTGTGGTACATGCCACAACCAGCACTGGCCTCCTCTCGGATACCTAGTGATGGGTGCCCGTGCTTGGCATCTTTTCTGGAGGTGGTCTTAAAAACAAGCCTCCCAGCTAAGGATTTCTCACTGGAGAGAAAGAGACTAGGTCTGTCCTGCATCAGCAGACCATAGGAGTAAGGGAACCCTTCTTCTACCTCATTTCTAGCGCTTACATTTGGAGGGAAATGCCCCCCGATGAATGTGATACTTAACTGTTTCTGAATGGGTTTCCTCCTTTTCCTCCCAGCATATAGGCATTCCCCTGGAGGAATCATTGTTTTGACACTGAAAAACAAAAGGAATAGGTTTCTTAGTTTAGAGGTTTCTGTGTTTCAGACCGTTGTACAACATAACAGGACCAAGAAAGTTCAAACAAGGAAAATGTTTCGTCCTCGAATGTGATGTTCAACAACACTAAAAAGCATAGTGGCATTAGTTAAGATAGAAGCTTAAGGCTAATTCCAATTTCCTATCCTAATATTGTTAGAACATTGATTTTTATATTCAATTTTCATTTTTTCAAATTAAGCATACAATATAAAATGAGTATAAAATACATCCTGCTTATTGGATATCCAATTTTTTTTCCCTGTCCAGGCTCATTTTTAAATTCACCTAAACAAATAAGAATGAATAAAACTACCCATCATCTGCAGGGACAATTTCACAGCTTTTAAAACACACTGGGATATTATCTCCATTATTGAAACTGTAAGTAGTAGGATGCAATTATTCAAATCAGCATTTTTCCAGGTTCTCACATCCTCATTTTTAAAGGCTGGAAATATATCTGTCGGCAGCTCAAGATGTGACACACAGTATTGTGGTTAGCACTAGGCTCCAAGGCAGTGCTGGTAGAGGTGACAATTTCCAGACAAAATTTAGCCTTATTATTGATCTGTTTTAGCATGCTAGCCTTGGAGACATTGCAAGCTCAGAAACAAGTCTTTGCATTCAGTCTGTTTAAATCTTCTGGATATCACCTGAATATCTAAATACCTTGATTTTCTGACTGAAAGAATATTTTAGTCATGCGAGTATTGTTCAACAGTGGGTTCATGCTGCCAGAGAGGTTAGTATATCTCAAGATCAATTGCTCCTTTTTGTAAGATGTAAAATTAAGAGAAACTTGTATGTCACTGAATCAATCCTATGTTGCTGAAGACATGTGTGTCACAAATGATAAACTTACAGAATTTGATTTAAAAACTGTTTAGAAGAGCTTTCTTTTTCATTGAAAGACAGCTTTCTGATAACTAGAATCCTTCCACCTTCCAGCTTAAATTTGTTCATGGTCATTTTATGCCCATTTGTTCTTCTGCCAACATTGTCTTTTAGTTTAAATAGCTCTTCCTCCTCCATTGTGTTTACTCATTGGCACATTTTTTTTAAATATCAGTCATATCTTCAGTCAACCTTCATTTTTCTATTCTGGGACAACCCAAACTCTTTTATTTCCCTCTCATGTTACGAACTCTTTACTCTTCCTATCATCTTAGGAGCCTTTGTTTTCTCATTTCAATCAATCTGTTTAAAACATGAATTTAACAGAATCATGCACATTATATTTAGTAAACTCTAAAAGTATTTTATAGATGTATATACATAAATATACAGAGTTATTGACAAATCACTCGTTCTTTATGGGAATAATCTCACTTGATATTTGTGTGCCTGCATTTTCCTCTTGCATAACCATTACCAAATTCATGGCTTGCAGTCATCCTGTGGTCATCTAATACACACAGTTCTCCACCTTCATGTATAGTTTCCAACAAATAAATGCACAGTTTATGAAGGAAATGTGCTCAAGTGCCTATCCATCCCAATCACACCATTAATCTCCAGGTTATTTTTTACTTTGTGAGAATTATATCATCTTCTGTATTGATGGCACAGAGAATAGACCTGGAGATTAGCTCAGTTGGTCAGAGCATGGTGTTAATAACACCAAGGTCGTGCGTTTGATCCCTGTACGGCCATTCGCTTAAGAGCTGGACTTGATCTTTGTGGGTCCCTTCCAACTCAAAACACTCTGTGAAACAAAGTTTATAGGTACACATCTGGTTTAACACGAAATTTCATAGTAAAAATACAATTATCTCAAAAACGATAGTTATTGAGCTCTGCTGTTAGTTTGTCTAGTGATCAGTCATTTTCCTTCAGCATGTGCTGTTTACCCAGTTCCAGCCCCAGTCCTTCAGTTCTTTACTAGTCCTCAGCAGCACAACATCCTTCTCTATATTGAGATTGCTTATGTCTACTGTGTTTCCCCCATCTGGAAAATCAGTCATTGTGTCAACAGATAGCTATCAGGTTACTTTGTCAAAATTATCTAAATCTACAGTCAGTTTTTACTCTATTACACAACTAACCACAGCTGTAAATGGTTCTTTCCCTGACAATTCATTCTTAAATGATGCATAATATAGAGATCAGACGAGTTGCCTTCTCTCAGTTGCAGCTTATGGTGGAAACACCAGTCATTCTCCAACTGCTGCAGCGTCAGGCATGAAGTTCTTGCATAAATAAACAAAACTATTTTTTTCACTATTACTGAAATGACTTTGTGTGACATCAGGTTGATCAACCACCTGTCCAACATCAATGATGGATATAACACAGTGCAATAAACACTGTTCCAGGTTAAGAAAGTTTTATCCCACAGCCTTTTCTTAGATAAAGCCTTCTTGCCACCTTCAAAGACCTTGCTAAGTTAGTCTAATCTGCAAGCTCTTTTTTTTTTTTTTTTTTACCCTACAGACTCTCAGTTTTTAAGATTGCATCTACCCTCATGGATTTCCTACTTCAGTGGATGCCAAAAGGATTGCTGGCCTTCCTTGTGAGACCTTACATCAAAAGATATTTTCTTTATATTTTTGGTGGATTGACGCTGTTTTGATGCCAGGTACCAACCAAAGCCACTCAATCACTCCTCTCCACAGCAGGACGAGTAGGTTGAGATAAGAACAGGAAGAGATCACTCACCAGCTACCTTCACAGCCAAGCAGACAGCTTGGGGAAATTAGTTTCATTTATTATCAACCAAATCAGAGCAGGGTAATGAGAAATAAATCTGAATCTCAAAAATACCTTCCCCCCACCTCTTCCTTCTTCCTGGGCTCAACCCTGTTTTCTCTACCTCCTCCCTTCACAGTGGCACGAGGGGACAGGGAACGGGGATTGTGGTCGTTTCATTACAGTCAGTCTCTGCCACTGCTTCTTCCTTCCATGAACTTCTCTAACGTGAGTTCTTCCCATAGGCTGCAGGTCCCCACAAACTGCTCCAGTGTGGGTCCTTCCCACGAGGCACACTCCTTCAGGAACAGAACAATATGGGTCCGCCACATGATCACAAGTCCTGCCAACAAACCTGCTCCAGCATGGGTTGCTGTCTCCATGGGTCCACATGTTCTGCTAGGAGCTAGCTCCAGCAACGGCTTCCCATAGGGTCACCGCCTCTTTCACCTCCTCCAGAGTGGGGTCCTCCATGGGCTGCATGGGGACAGTCTGCCGCACCATGGTCTTCAATATCAGCTGCTGGGGAATCTCTGCTCCAGCGCCTGGAGCATCTCCTGCCCCTCCTTCTTCCTTGGTGTCTGCAGAGCTGTTTTACATATTCTCACTCTTCTCTCTGAGTGCAATTTCAGCTGCACAGGCNGGGGACAGTCTGCCGCACCATGGTCTTCAATATCAGCTGCTGGGGAATCTCTGCTCCAGCGCCTGGAGCATCTCCTGCCCCTCCTTCTTCCTTGGTGTCTGCAGAGCTGTTTTACATATTCTCACTCTTCTCTCTGAGTGCAATTTCAGCTGCACAGGCTTTTTCCCCTTCAGAAATACACTCTCCAAGAGGTGCTACCATCACTGCTGATGGGCTTGGCCTTGGCCAGAGGTGGGTCTACCTTGGACCTATTGGGTACAGGGTAAGCTTCTGGAAGTTTCTCCCAGAAGCCATCCCTGTAAACTCCCACTACCAAAACCTTGCCACACAAACCCAACACAATAATGTAATACTTTGTGTTCTAAGTTCTTCCTGTCCATAATATCAATCTATGACTCATAGTTCTTGTTTCAAAACAGTGTCACATGCTAGACTTCCCTTCTCTTGCCTTCATGAGTAAAATTAAAAGGAGGAGAAAGGCTTGGAAAGCATAATTCAACTGAAAACTGAAAATTATGAGTTCATTCAATTTCCCAAAAGGGACACTTTGTTTTAAAACCCATTCTGGGTTGTTCAATAATATGTGACAGCAAATAGAAATAAATAGAAAGACCTCAGTATTCAAACTAAAAACCAGGAAATAAATAGCAAACAATAAGAGCTAGAATTTATGATGTGCAAAATGCTGGTTAGGAAAGATAAAGGCCAAAAGGAAAATTCACAAGTTACAACACTCAAGACAAAACATAGTGTGCTTTTTAGAAGAATATTATAAAGAAAATAATTCTAAAAGGTGTTTGCACTTCTTATTAGATGGTGATGACTCTATGTTAGAACTGCATAAAAGGTAAGAGAATAACACAATAGAGTTTTTCTGGTCTCTGAAAAGAATGAGAATCATGCACTCACATCAAACATGCACTCTTCAGGCTTTCTACAAGAACTTTCTCAGAATTAGGACAAGGGGTTACCACAGCAACATGGTATGAAGCACTGCCCCAGCAACTGAACACCAACATCCTAGATACACGCAGAGCCAAGAGGTGCTTCTGCCACCACCACTCATGCCAGTAATGGCATACAGCTAAAACGAGTCTGAGAATGTATGAATGGGAACAAAGTCAGAAGGTTCATGGCAAATAGTCCTAAAAATACATTTGAAAACAACACTTGAATTTGTTGAGCTGTACAGATCCAGAAACCAAGAAAACATTTATTTCCAAAACTGGACAAGAGCATGTATTCACTGTCCTACCTGGACCATGCTTTCTCCTGATCATCTGTGAGCTCTGCTCTCCACCAGCAGGACAGAATAGTCCATCTTCAGCACTGAAGGAGGCTGGGGGCTCTTTCCCCTGCCAGCCCACTGGTCTCACGTGTGAATGAGAAACAGGAGGAAGTTGGGTAGATGGCACTCAGCTGCTCAGAACAATTGTGCTCTTTCCTTTCCCCCTTTTAACACTTGTGAGTTCTCACGTTGTCTCCATGTGTTTGAGGCAGGACAAAGACAAACCCAAAGCAGCAACCTTCCACCACTCCGACAGCAGGAAAGAGGGCTTACAAGCTCAAGGAGTTTCAGGAGGATGAAAGGGCAGATGTGGGCTATGATCATACACTTCTGTCAGATACTTTTCATCACTGCTGACATTAAGACACAATTCATCTCTGAACACTGGGGAAAGCCAAAGGGCTGAGAGACACCTACTATATGATAATCTTCAGAGAAGGGAAACATAACAATCCAGCCAACCACTGGCTGGCAAGACTGACACCCATCCCAAGAAAAGTTGATAAGAAAGATGAATGACATCACTTAGCAGAATTCTATGGAATATCATGCTTTTTGGAATGAAACTAGCTCACCGAGAAGTTATCACCTCTGGCTGATACAGGAAATCATAAAATTACTTTTATTAGTAGTTTAAGTTAGCAGCGCAACATTCTGCTTTTAAAAACCGCAATGAAGTATTACAGTGCACTTTTTCAACAAGTATTTAATGTCAAGTGACAGATTCAAAAAAAACCACAAACAAACACATCCCAGGATAGGGAGTGAAAATCATTGCTACTGGATAGGGACTACATCCTGAAATGTGACTGATTCTTGAAAGGAATCAGAAATCAAAGTGGAAAATTAATAGAATCCTTAGCCTGAGCTGGCAGGAATGCAGTTGCTGACCTAAGTGAAGTGATTTTACCTCAGTTTACAGATATGATGAGATTGATGCTGGAACAGTGTGTACAGTTCTCGTGTAAGTGTTTTTCTAATAATGTTAGAAATTTAAAAGGGTGAGGAAAGAGCCTAAAATAAATACTTGCAGGCTGAAGAATTTGCCTTGCATAGAAAAAAGACATAGGTGACTTGAGTAAAGTGAAGTACTTTCAGGAGAAGATATGACTGCTGAATTATTTTAGTCTGAAACAGAATAAGCACTTAGAAAGTGAAGCTGGAGCCAGATACATCCAAATATGAAATAAGGCATTAATCCATAACATCATGAGCATTTAAGCACTGGGACAAGGTACAAAAGATTTAATCGATCCTGTTGTCTTGAAACCATGGTTAGATGTCTTTTTGTAATTTGCACTTTACCCTAACAAAAGTTATGCCTAAATTAAATAGAAGCAGTTGAGGTGAATGCAGACATACTCAGAAAAACAAATAAATATTTGGTAGTTTTGGTAGCTATAGGAGGTCAAATGACATTATCCAATGACCTCTCCTTTCACTAAATTTTATGAATCATTTCCTGCCCAAATGTGATCACATACCACACATTCAATGCCTGAACTACAAAAAAGGAGTGTGCAGACCACAGCTTCGAAGCAGCACAGGTTTCAAAGAGGCAGCCTGAGAGTGAGGAGGTCATGCTCTCATCCCTTCTACACCACAGCACTGCGGAGCAGTTTTACCAGCAAAGCAACAAAGGGATGGAGCTGGAGTGTGGCTTGGCTTTTCACAGGATTATGTGTTTCTACCTTGTGAAGAGCAACTCTGGAAAAAGACTTCCACTCACAATGGCTCATCAACTCGACAGATCTACCTCCCTGCTGCCACTAAATTCATTGTGATTAGCATGTTGCTGCCAAATTTTCTGTTTCTAATGGATGGTCATGTTTTAGGAAAAATATGAAAACAATTTTGGATATGTCTTTGCAAATACCATGTAGTACTGTTTCTAGCTGAGGCTGCCCCACTTAAAAAAAAAAGTTAACAAAGAATGACTAAAGGTTGTGAAAATGAGCCCCATACTCAGTGTGCAGGAGCTCAAACTGTTTGGGTTATCATGAAGAACAACAACAGAGAACAACCAGCCAGTAAGTAACTACATTATGTAAGAAACAAACATTTCGTGACAAGAAACAAACATTTCTAGCAAGATCCAATTTACTGAATTTGAGGCTAATTAAATTCAAATTACAAATAAATACGGGTAACTATCAAAATCATTTATCCAGGACTGTAGAGAACTCTCTCTTACTGGGCTTTTTTTTTCCTCAAGAATTTTTTCTGAAGAAAACTATTGGACCTGTGTGGAGAAGAATTTGTTTAAGAGTGTCTGATGGTCCAGTTATATATGAGATTGAAACAAGATCACAGTGGCTCTTTCAGGCCCTAAAATTAACTTTTCTGCCTCAGTCTTTTCTCCAGTGAAAAAGCAGAAGGCTAATTTTCAAACATGAAGAATTGCTAGAAGATTATTAAAAAGATATAAAAACTTGATTTACAGAGGGTGTTCTGCAAGTATCAGGCATCATATGTTGTCTGACAAACATACATAAAACCTCTCTTTAATTTCCTTTAAAGAAAATATGCACAAATTTGGCTATGTTTGGAGCTTCTGAAAAAAAAATCCAGTTTGCCTGTGCTCAGAAGACTTGTTGTAGTCTGTCAGTTATCTATAGTTTCTGCGTGAGTTGAGCACACGTCACTCCTTCATTCCTCCTACAGGCATCTGCACTATACATATGCATTGCCATGCACTTTACACGCCTCACCTCAGAGCAGCAAAGGCAGTGCCAGACTTTCCCTCTTGCTGTTCCTCCCCATCCTGGTGTGCTCTCCCTGCCTCAGCCACTGCCACCCAGGAAACAAGGGACTCCAGATAAAAGGCACGGGAACAAGGAGCCAGCCATGGGAAGAATGGAAGAGCCTGGGACAAGGCAGGGAAGGAATAGAACCAGATGGCTTGGAGTCCTGAGCCTCAGCATCCCTAAGACCTGCAGACAGGGGCTGTGCTTCAAAACATCCCAGAAAGTGGGAAGCACTGCTTTTGAATTATCATTAGGAATTCAAAGCTACCATTCAAAATTTGGGATTTTTGCCAGAGATGAGGTGGCCAGCACCTCCTTACTGTAATCTCCCTTCCGGCTCTCCTGTGGCTTCTTTGCCATCACTGCCTGTGTTACGAGAAGAAATCTGAGCACTCAGAGCCATACTCCTGTCCTGCTTAGAGAGCTTAGGGAAGGCATCAGGTCTGTGCAGGGGCTGTAGGAATGAGGGCTGCGTGATGTGAGGCACGCGACTACAGCTTGTGACATCAGAGGCACCAGCCCTCGTTTTCTGGGAGCCTTGGCCTGTTCTAAAAGTGATGAGCACTCAGTACTGCAGCTGGAGGCAACCAGTACTGAGCTCTGAATGAACGTACACCAAAGGCTGCGTCTTCCGAAAAATCATCTCCTGAGTGCCTGGCATGGAGTAAATGAGAGTATGTCTTTCAGATTTCTCTCTACGAATAAGACCATATGTCTCAGCAGTATAATAAAGATCAATTCAGCTGTGGTTTTGATGTATTTAAATACTGAAGTCACAATTATCATGGAACAGTCTGTGACAAAATTAATAGTACTGTGTTTGCACAGGATTTGAACAGTGTGTATTGCACAGCTGGGACAACAAGGTGAGTGAGGATAATAAAAAGAAAACATGCAACTTCTATTTTAGTATGAAATTAAGCTTCGTGCCTGTCCACATAGGTGAGGAATTTAACAGTTGGACTTGATGATCTTAGAGGTCTTTTTCAACTTAAATGTTTTATGAATTTATGTATGTATGATTTCACATTTCATCTTTAACTTCCAGGCTTCCTAATTTGCAAGTGCTTGATTTGGAAATACGGCAGTCCTTTGCTACAGGATGGGTATGCAGCTACAATCCTCAGGAATCTTCAGCAGAACAATAATTTCAATCACTATTCTTCCTTCACAAACAAGTTCATTAGAGGACTAAATTGTCTCATCAGCCCTCCTTTCTTTATATGTTTATATAAAAAGCCTGAAATTAAATTCAAGGACACTTTTTTTTGAGCTTTCAGGATGTAAATAAATAACTTCTTAAAAAAGCTTAGATGCAGGTTTGTTGAGTTTTTTTAAGTGATGTTTGAAAAATACATCTGTTTTTAGAATTTCCAGCATGTGCTGTGTCACTTAAGGAAGGATACAGACCATAACATGTACAGAAATCACACACACAAAAGAAAAAGACTGGGCAGATGTCTGGTACGGTACTTTGTAGTAAGTAGAGTGGTACCTCTTTCTGCCAGGCTTGACTTTGGTCCTCAATTGTCTTTGCCACAGACCTTTTGAGGAAAACACAGCAGCTGGGCTACCCTTTCCTGCATAAGGTGTGAGCAGTAATGAAAAGTTTGGCTACAGCTGAGACATTTAGGATAGTGTCTTAACCATATGGATTATTTGATGATTAACAATTCAGTCAATCACACATTGCAATCCTGCCCTCATCAGGGATATTAGCATAGCGTGTTTCACTTTTAAACTCTCAGGAACATAGTATCTTTGAGATCTCTGTCCCTCTGTTCTGTTTGCTGGAATGTGACTAACAGGTTACAAGAAAAGCAGACATGAAAGCATAAGTATTATTTCCATAAGAAATCTGCCTAAACCCATTTAGACAAGTCAATGAAATATTTCTGCCATGAATGTGTAATGTAGCAAGGCCTCAGTTCAGGTCTCTTCAACCTACAGCTAGTTCAAGTGCTGGGAGCAGCTTTATGCTGGCAACACAGAGTTCAGTACAACTGAACAACTCAAGTGTGCTTGTCAAGTGTATATGTAATTTCTCAGACAAGTTCTGCCCAGATTTAGCTCTGTGCTGTCATGATAAGGCTGCTGGAGTTAATTAGTTAATCAAGTTTATGTGGATCATTAGCTTGCCTACAATACCCTACAACTGTGAGGGATAAATATCCTTAGATAAAAGATAACAGTATCACTTTGAATTAGTTGTGTCACTTTTTTTCACAAGACACGTGGCTGTGCATTGACTGCTTTTTGGGTTGTTTTATCCTCACGCCCCGCTCCCCTTTTCCACCACAAGGTGGTATATGTTTCAGCAGCCCCTACATCACTGTGGTGGGGAGAATTAAAAATGTCACTTTGAGTTGCAGAACTAGCCACAGGTTGTAAATGCAACCATGAACGGTGGAGTTGTACGGTTCTTCCAAACCCTCTTGCACGTTCACTAGCATTCCTGGTGTTACTCTCTCAACCATCCATGTTTTAATAACCTGCTTGTCATTTCATCAGACTTCAACTGTCTGGAGTTTGGGGCTCTCTCTGAAATACTAGAGCAATGGTCTCTGATAAGGTTATTTATTATCCTGCAGCCACAAGACTAGACTAGAAGTGGGGGTTTGTTGGGTTTGTGTGGCCAGGTTTTGGTAGTGGGGGAGGCTACAGGGGTGACTTCTGTGATAAACTGCTAGGTGCTTCCCCATGTCCAGCAGAGCCATTGCCAGCCGGCTCCAAGATGAGCCTGCCACTGGCCAAGGCTGAGCCAATCAAAGATGATAGTAGCAACTCTGTGATAACATATTTAAGAAGGAAAAAAGTTATTGTGCAGAAGAAATTGAAGCCATAGCAGAGCAGAGTGAGAGTATGTGAGAGAAACAACTATGCAGACACCAAATCAGTGCAGAAGGAGGGAGAGGAGGTGCTCCAGGCACCAGAACTGAGATTCCCCTGCAGGCCATGGTGGAGCAGGCTGTCCTCCTGCAGCCCATGGAGGTCAATAGGGGTGCAGAGATCCACCTGCAGCCTGTGGAAGACCCCACGCCGGAGCAAGTGGATGGCCAAAAGAGGGATGGGACTCTGCGGGAAGCCCATGCTGTAGCAGGGTCCTGGCAGGGAACTGCAGACCCATGGAAAGAGGAGCCCGTGGACTTCTGACCCCATGGGGAGGTTATCACCATGGGAGACCCACACTGGAGCAGTCTGTTTTGAAGGACTGCATTTCGTGGAAAGGGATCCACACTGAAGCAGTTCGCAAAGAACTGCAGACTGTGGGAAGGAGAAGTTTGTGGAGAACTGTCTCTCATGGGTTGGACCCCCATGCGGGAGCAGGGGAAAGATTTTGATTGGTGATAAGTTCAATCAATTTCCCCAAGACAAGTCTGTTTAGCCTGTGATGATAATCAGTGAGTGATCTCTCCCTGCCCTTCTCTCAATTCATGAGCCCTTCATTATAATTTTTTCCCTTGTCCAGTTGTGGAAGAGGAGTGATGGAGCGGCTTTGGTGTGTACCTGGCATCCATACAGGGCCAACCCACCACAGTGGTGCAATTTTGGAGTAATTTTTAGCAGCATGGTGGGAAACCCTGAGTTATACAAAGGGAGGCTACAGATAGATTATAGGATTGAATAGATGAGACAGAAAGCACAGAAACACTAGGAATCATTTTTAGGAGTTTTCTACTGTAAAGACAAAATGGAACTAATTTAAAAGGAATTTTTATCAGGAAAGAATTGCTTATCAAAATCAGAAAGACTCTCCACGGTAGCCAGTAAGCTGGTGACCCTATTCTGTGAGTGGGCCAAGATCAATTACAAGTCTTTTGAAAAAGTCTGCCATACACCATAACACCATAACTGTAATCTCATTGCCTTGATTTCTCTCTTCTTTTCTACAAAAGTCTTCTTAAAAGATTTTAGTTGCACTCCAGTGCAAAACAGGAGTCAAAATACGTGACGGCTCATACATTTAAAAAAATATTTTTCCATATATATAAATCATATATAATTCATATATAGCTCATATATTTGCATTTTTTCTGTATCACTAAAGACAGTGTGGAAAGAGACAAAAGTGTCTGTCTTTGGCTCAGAGACACAGCCTGTCCTCAGAGGAGACTCTGCGACACCAGTGGAACACAGCACAGCATTTTCCCTAAGAAAAGAAGCAAAAGAAGATTGGATCTAAGGCCAACAAAATGGGGACTGATACCTTCATTGCTGTAAAAGTTATTATGAAATATGTGTATGTAGGACAGGAAAGCGGAGAGGAAAACTAATTATAAACCTATATGTAACATCAGCTTATTGGGAAGATGCAATCCTATTCTTCTCCTGGCGTTGCTCTTCTGTGTTGTTCCTCCTTGGTTATTCAGTGGAAGAAACAGAGGATGAAATGCCAAGAGCACTGTAACAAAGGTTCAACAGAGATTAGATATCTGAAGATCCAAAGAAAAAAAAAAAGGCAAAAACTTTCAGGGAGAAAAAAAAGTTGTTTTTCCCAAACTTGAGATGAAAAATGGGAATCGAGAAAAACTGAAATGAAACATGAAATACTTTCTCCTGGAACTCTGAAAGTAAATATAGCTTGATGCTTAAATTGGCATTGTTATTATTACCACTGCAATTCAGTCTTCTAAAATGTTTTTGCTATCAGTGTAAGAAGCACTGCTTTCGAAAGAAGCAGGTTACAGTTTGGAAACACACCCCAAAAGCCAGGCTGGCGTGTGAGCTGTCAAGATTTTGCTGAGTTCTTGCAAGTCTTCAGTTTAATGACGTACATGGAAATCAGAATGGAAACTCCAAAGTTCCTGTTCTTTCAGATACTGAATCTGAAAACAAAAGTAAAAATAAAACCTGGTGTAGCTATTATTTTTGATATTATAAATGTAGCCAAACAAGCAATACTGGTTGAAAGTCTGGCTAGTTTTGCCTGCTATGCTGAAGAGGCACTACTCTAGCACCTTGGTTTGGATACCTACTCAAATTTAGTGTAGGTCCTTAACTTGCACAAGGCCTGTGCAAACCTCATAAAGTTCAACAAGGCCGAGTGCAAGGTCCTGCACATTGGTCAGGCAATCTGAAACACAAACACAGACTGGGCTGAGAATGAATTGAGACAAGCCCTGAGGAGCAGGACTTGAGGGTGTTTGTGGATGAGAAACTCAACTTGATCCAACAACGTGCACTCGCAGCCCTGAAGGCCAACTGTGTCCTGGGCTGCATCAAAAGCATCTTGGCCAGCAGGTCAAGGGAGAGGATGCTCCCCCGCTGCTCTGCTCTGGTGAGATCCCACCTGCAGTCCTCCGTCCAGCTCTGGGGCCCCCAAAATAAGGACATAAACCTGTCGGAGTGAGTTCAGGGAAGTCCACAAAGATGATCAGAGAACTGAGAACCTCTGCTGTGAAGACCGGCTGAGAGAGTTGGGGTTGTTTAGTCTGGAGAAGAGAAGGCTCCTGGGAGACCCTACAGGAGCCTTGCAGTATCTAAAGGGGGCCTACAAGGGGGGACTTTTTACAAGAGCATGTAGTGGTAAGACAAGGGGTAACAGTTTTAAACTGACAGAGGGCAGGTTTAAATGAGACATTAGGAGGAAATTCTTTGCTGTGAGGGTGGTGAGACACTGAACAGGTTGTCTGGAGAAGCTGTGAATGTCCTATCCTTGGAAGTGCCAGGCTGGATGGCACTTTGAGCAGCCTGATCTAGTAGGCAGTGTCCTTACACATGGCAGTGGGGTCAGAACTAGATGATCTTTTAGGTCCCTTCCAACCCAAACCACTCTGTGATCTATGATTCTATGTTTTTTTCTCCAGGAACCTGAATTTCTCCTTCATAAGCAAAATAATATATCTATTCCCTATATGTTTTTGGGATCTATGGACGTATCTACTTTTTTTCGTTTGTTATTTTAGAAGTTCTGGAACTTTTTATTGTAAATGTTTTTACTGTTTTAGAGACATATCCAGATTAAAAAAATGTTTAAATACATTTGCAAGTTGCCTGCAGTACCACTCTCTTCTAATATTATTTATATTTGTTACTACTCTGAAGTAGCTAATATATAAAAATTAATTCTCATTAATAATCCCAGCAGTGATATTTCTACAAACTCATTAGATTTTTGACCACACATTTTTAGATTAAAAATATTAATTTTCATAAACAAGTAATGACTGCCAAGTATTTCACTTTTTATAGTTAGGGCAATACATGGGAGAAAATTTGACCTCTTACCTTCAAAACTCCCAGAATTTCATTTGTCTCTGAGATGAAAAAGCAGACATTCTATCACATCACATCCTATCACAATATCACTTGTCATAAAGCCTTGCTACCATCCAAAACCATTGGACACTAGTAGAGAAGCTCGTTTAAGATTTACTGATTCTCATCCACTTCTGAAAAGTAATAAACAGGCATTTTTCATGAAGTGAAAATCTTAGAGAATCTCCACAATTGCAGGGTAGGGTAGAGTTCTTTTATCTGCTTTTATAGCCTGCCTTCCCTCCCCAGTCCCTTAACACCCATCTATCCCAAGACAGAAAGATTTTGTTAATCATTGCAAATGGGGCTGAAAAGACCCTCAAGAGATCATACAGAACATCATTCCCTGCTTCACACAGAAGCAGCTGTACCAAAACCATTCAGAGATTTCAGATTAGAAAAATGGCTTGTGAGCATGAAAGACTTGTCTGTTTTTTCTAGCTAAATCAATTGATTTAATAAAGGAGCACCACATCTTTCTAGTCTTTTACATACTTAGGCCATCATAGCTGTAACGACACAGCTGTTAAACCACTCTCCAAAGATGCTTATACTGAAGAAGTATAGTTTCTCTGAGTACCTCGGAGATTTTATTCCAGCATTTAACTATCACTAAAATCACAGTTTTTTCCTAAGCATTTTAACATAATTTTTCCTTGCTACAACATATGATTCCATCATAATTTCTTGCCCTGGCTAACATGAACTTGAACAACAGTTTAAGTTTGACTAATTCAGCAGTTAATCCTATATTTCTAATGATTTTTAACTTCTTTCCCTTTACTCTTCTTGTCTCTAGACTGAACAATTTATCTTTTTTTTCTTGCAAATGATGTTTTCTAGACATCTGATCATGCCTTTTAACACTCTACTGGAATCTTAATTCTATATGGTTTTGGTTTTTTTCAAGTACCCTTCTCCCAAATGAGTGTAATACTCGAGCTAAGGACCTAGCTGGGCTGACCAGGACAAAAAGATTGTTCATGTATCATAGAAGAAACACTCAATTTTCACACACCATTTTTACAACAGTGCAGTGCTACTGACTCATATTTAGTTTGTGATCCACCAAATTTCCACATCCTTTTCTTCTTAGCCATTCCTCATGCTGTATTTGAGGATGTGATTTATTGCTGGCTGAAGATAAACCTTTGCACAAAACCTCACAGACTCACATCCTGCTTGGTTTTCTGGAGGTTGTGACTGTCAAAAATGACTGTGAATTTGACTTGTCTTCCTGAGTGCCTGAAACTTGTTTCAGATTGGTGACCTCTGCAGGCTAAATACCTACATGCTCTGACCTCTCATTTGGGACATTCATGAAATAGGGACCAGCTCTGACAGATCCCTGTGGAGTCCCAACCTGAATGACAGTCTTCTCAATACACCCCTCCAAAATCTCCAGTGTTGGTAGCCTTTGCTCAGCAGATTTTGCTTCTCTATAAATGTCTTGAAATAAGAGGAAAGGGCAATGTTTGTGGAAAGATTCCTCATTTGAGGACAAGGAGAGGGAGACAATCTAACATGTTTTGCAGCCCTAGCTTAATAGATTGTATCATGCAAATTATCTATGCATTGCCTGCAGATGCAGCCTTAATTCAGAACCACAGAAAGTATGGTCCAGATGTCACGCGACAAGTACCTGGGTACAGACTAAATGCTTTGTTCATAGATGTTCATTTTAAAGATCTCCCACCAGCACAGGCTGCTAAGCACTGCCATCTTGAACGATTTTACACCACCATCCTGCACTTACCCTGCCACTACATACCAGAAGGCACTTATCAGAGGGGAAAGAAAAGATTCAGAATATGGTTTTAAAAATGTAAAAGAGATACAGTAGGTTTGTTGTGATTGTAGCTGCACATCTTCGTACCTGAGGGTTGCACTTGAGTGAACAGGTCTACCTGGGCTATGCTGAAATGGTTGTATCACACATTGACACTAGGGACCTTGGGAGTTCATAACTATTTGGGGTACATTTAGTTGGCATTATGTTGGCATCATGCTGGCATCATTTTGTCCACCCCACCTGTGCAACCCTGTAAGTCAATTTATTTGAGTTCTGCAGTTATCTATGACATATTTGTTATGTTGACAGCAGCACAACACAACCAGAACTCTCCATAGAAACCTCAAAGTTCAAGATTCTGAAGGTAAGTTGAACTAAATACAAAATGACTGTCAAAAACTCTGTGGGAGCTCTGAAGTGATAGAGATATATTCCTAAAGCATTTCCGACTCAGGATGTTCATCTGGTTCCTGACTCCCAGTCAAATTATTCTTTGTAAAGTACCTTGAAACTTTCATTCTTTGTGCAGAGCCAGAAGTCTGTATTAGGGTCACCTTCCTNCCGCTTGGTACCCTTTGGGCTGCATATTTTCTCTCACGTCCACCTTCTTTGCTTTAACCTCAGAATGTTTGTAGAAATCCTGGTCTGTGGTTTCCTAGAAACAATTTACATAGAGGGCCAACAACGAAACAGCTTCTCTGAAAAGCAGCAGCTCCTGCTTCTGCTAGCCAAGTGTGGCTGGATTTATTTATAGATATATAAATTAGTATATACCTCTGACATATAAGTGATCTTCTGGTATCAGCTGGCAGCTGACAGGAAATTAATTTCTGGGGCAAAGACATTTTTTTTCTTTTCATGCCTTGTTGCAGTGGGGCCCCATTCTGAGCACCAGCAAGTGCCAGACTGCTGCAGAGTCCTCCTGTCCCACTTGCCACGGCTGTGTGGGGACAGTGTCCAGCACGAGTGAGTTGTGACAAACATGGCAGTTGGGCAGTAATTGTGTGGGGACATTCAGGGTGGAAAACATCCCCTTGCCTACCTCACAGCCAAACCAGCAATGTCTTTGCTCTGCCTGTACCGGAGAAACAGGCAGGTGCTTCCTGCTGTCCAGGTAACCCTGTTCAAGTGGGAGCAGTCAGAGTAGTGCCAAATCCCTCTTGTGCTGTTCAGGCAGATTGGGTTAGCAGCTGATGAATTGTGGTTATCTGAGCTATAGCTTATTCCTCATGGGTAAGCCAACTCAAATTGAAAACATCACCACTCTTCAGCAATGAGTTTGTGTGTGTGAGGACACGAGTCAAAATTAGAAGCAATGTCTGAGTTAGGACTACAGTTACTCCATGGTGAAGACAAGTCCATGTTATCCCAATTCAGCCCCTTCCAGCCCTTTAACTTCAATGGTTATTCAAACATTACTGTAAAAAAAAAAAAAAGCCCTGGCTGACACTTCCTACCCAAACTTGGCAATTCCTTAGATTTTCCTCCAAAATCTGCTTTGTCCTAGCTGTCTCTGGGCACAAAGAGACACTCCCACATCCTTTACATTCCAGTTGGGGCTAATTGAACTCACATGTCAGCATGAGTCAGCAGTAATTACCAGGAATATTAAGGAAAGATTTGGCATCGGACCTTGATAATTCAACAGCAGAGCCCCAATGTTTAGTGGGGTTTTATATTGGATCAACCCCCTTGAAAACACGACAGCAAAAGCTGTATCAGGTTCTCAGTCTAGTTCAACTACGTATGGGCAGTTCTTAATAACGAAAGCATCTTTACTGTATTTTTTTATATACCTACAGAAAGGGAAACCTAATGGAAAAATCATTTCTGACTACTAAATCCTCCTTGCTGGAGTTTAAGTCTGTTTACACACTGAAACCGATGAATCAATATTAGACTGGCTGGCTGGGTTTTGTAAGCATTCGCACTGCAAACAGGGCCTAGCAATGCATTTCTGCCTTACAATTCCTGAATCTATGGGAAGGTGAGGTAACAACCTACCTCCCCCTCCCATGACTCAGTTGGAACTAAAATCCTGAAACCGCAACAACCTGACTTTTCCACATATGAGAGTTCACTCCCCACCACTCTTCGTGAAACAGTCCCCCTCCATATACCTTCACCCTGTGGACTGTGGAACCTTTTGCTTCCAGAGCTGAAGACTGGTGGTGCTTATACATTAGCCCAATGCAGCACCTAAAATCCTAGTCCCCTCCTCGAGACAGAAGAATACCCAAATACACTTTCATGGTCAACTACAGCAAAAAAACTAGCTTGTCCCAAACATATACTGATGCAGAGACGCGGTGGATGCGGCAGTGAAAAGTGAGGACAGTCTCAGCACGAGCTCTGGCAGGGGGTGCCGGCAGGAGCAATGGCACTAAAGTCACCACCAAAACCTTAACTGGAAACTCTTTCTGGATCTTAATATCTACAATATTTTAGTTACTTTGTTTTTCAAGGAAATAAATTCTTGCTCTTGGTTGCAAATTAACCAAGTGTCTTGCCTGTGAATTTGATCTTGTCAGTCATCAAGTCTCTCACTTAAACGAAATGATTTAGTCTGAGCCCTGGTTAAAAACACTCTTTACCGTTCATAAAGGAGAACTGTTTTATTCTATCTACTGCAAACATATGTGCATCAACATTCTTCTCAACAGATTACTTCTGAGCCCAACCAGATCATTCAGGTTTATTTAAATCCAGTCCCGGTTGCCTTTTTGAAACCTCCAACTACCAAACGTCAAGTATATTCTTGGGTTTTTCCGGTGGGTTTTGTTTCTTTCTTTCCTTTTTTTTTTTTCTGGTTTAGTAATCCATCTCCCAGAAGCTCACTAAATGACGCATAAACATTGTTTGTGCCCATCTTCAGGAAAAAAAAAAAAGTTTTTTACGTGATATACCTTGGTTTTATGCTTTTGCATTATTCTTTTAAAAAGATATAAAACTGCAGCTTCACCGAAAGACGTACCGAATTCTTGTTTACTAAACAAAGTAACACAAAGTCAGAAAAAGCATCAGAGCTCGTGCACACGCTTCTCCTTTCCCTCGCTGCTTTTTCGCCCTTTGCTATGTCAAACCGAAACACAACAAGTATTTGTAGGTCTGAAGTTATAAAACTCTGAAAATGATTTTCAAGGCAAATACTGGCTGACCCCAAAGCAAAGCCACCCTGTTCAGTGCCAAGCGAGCGCACTTGAGGCTCGAAAGAGGCGATGTGAAACTTTATTTCACTTGTTTTCCCCTCGGAAGGTCTCCTCGAGGCGTCAGTGGAAAGGATGTGGCCAAGGTGCCACGGCAAAGCACTCGGTTCCAGCCCTCGGGACAGCGAGGCACCCCTCGGGCATCACCCGCCCGTGGTCGGCGGGCACCGGCACCCCCCGGGGCTCTCGCCTGGGAGCTCTGCGGGCCATCGCCGGCCCCCAGTGGAAGGAGCGGGGCTCGTCCTGCGCGGCCGCTGTCCCATCGCCGCCAGAACGGCCGGCGGGACCACCGGCACCCCCGGCGACACGGCGGTGCTTTAGGGGCGAGGCGGCCGGAGCCGACGGTCCCCCGGCTCCCTCTCACAGCCCGGGCTGAAGCCTCGGCTGCCCACCGCGAGGTCTCGGGATGTAGCGACTTACCCCACGGCCCCCGCCACGACCCGGGGGTGCAAAGTTTCTCGGGGCGAGGAGGAGCAGCCCCCGGCAGCGGTGCAGGGCGGAGGTGCGGCAGCGGGCGGCGGGAGCGGGCCGGAGGGCGCCGGGGGTGGGGAGGATGCTCGGNGCTCCAGGACCGGGACCGGCCGGGCGGGCGTGGGGCACAGCGGCGCTCGGCGCCCCTGCCCGCTCCTGCTGCCCCCCGCTCCGCCGAGGGATGGACCGGGCCGGGCCGGGACCCAGCTCCCCACCGTGCCCTGCACCTGTCCGCGCCGCCCGGTTGTCCCGGAAAGTTGAAGGGGAAAAGTACCGTGAGGGTCCTTCCCCGCCTCCGGGAAGGCTGGAGCAGCCTCAATCCCCTCAGTATCGGTGCCTCCAGAGGGGTCTTCCTTGTGCCCCCTGGCTGCCCCTCCGCCCGGCCCGGGGTCGTGGCGCTGCTCGCCCTGCGCGGCAGCAGCACAGCTCGCTCGGCATCGCCTTCTGTGCAGCACCGCATTTACCTGCGTCGCCTGGAAGCTGAGTAATAGACGGAATAATTTGTTTAACTAGTATAGTCTTTGTTTTTTTCGCCAGGACCTTTTGCCGACGGATTTCTGGTTTGTGCTGGAAGCGGCAGGGGAGCCCAGTCAAATGCCAAGACGCTTTGCGAGTGGTGTTAGATGCTGGAGTTTGGTTAATACCTGAAGTGGTGCTTGCAGGGAAGGCTTAAGGAGAGGACAGACAAAACCAGAGCAGGCTGACACAGAAAGTCCAAGGTAACAAAGTGAAAAGCTGTCCTCTTCTTGGTGGGGTGTCAGTCTTTAACAAGGAGATCCAAACTTTGAACCCCCAGCAGACTTCTGCGTCTGGTTGCTGTAGGGGGAAGAAACTGTCTGCTGCTCCTCAGACCTTGAATGCTGAGATGTCCCCTCAGATGCAGATGCAGTGGCAGACACCACCGATCAGACAGCAGCGCCCTGCACCCCCTGCCTTCATTCTAGACACAGGGCCTCAGTTGGCTGAGATCTATATACAGAAGCAATTCTTCTGGGAAAATCCAAATATCAAGATAAAGGTGGCAGGAATATAAAAAAAAAAATATATACACATATGTATTTGCTTTTCTATGCATATACTATAGGAAAGCAAATAATTCCACTTTTTCTAATCATAAAATAGTTTGGGTTGGAAGGGATCTTTGAAAATCACCTAGTCCAACCCACCTGCAATGGGCAGGCACATCTGCAACTAGATCAGGTTGCTCATCCAACCTGACCTTGAACATTCCTATGGATGGGGCATCTGTCACCTCTCTGAGCAACCTGCTACAATGTTTCACACACTACATTGTAAAACCCTTTCAATCTTACATCTAGTCTGAATGACCAATTCGCTGTTTCATACATATGAAGCTTTACTCTCTTGTGGCACAGATAAAATGAAAACGCACTTCCTGGACATGAATTTACAGGGGGAAAAAGAGGAGAGAAATGGGAGTGCTAGACAGTGCCTGAGCCTTCTCCTCTCTCACCCTGGACAGCGGTGAGGAGGGTGGTCCCAGCTTGATGGTTGATCTCCATGATTGCACTTGTGTGGCTTCCCAGCTTTGCCAGCTGTTCGGGGCTGTTTCTCTCACCTGACCTCATGATCACTATTAAGTCTTTGGCTTTACTGCTCTTATCTTGGTTTTAGCAGGGAGACCACATTCTGGCAGATGGATCTACGTGATAAGCTTCCATCCCTCTTCTGCCCATGTTGTTCAGGACATGAGGGGAGGCCCAGACCCCAGTCCTCCTGTCCTGCACATAAAGATGGAAGAGCCCAGCTCGTAGGAACATTATTGTTCCAGAAAAATAGAACCAGTCAGTGTTGTTCATTGCTCTGTTACATCTACCCAGACAGAGCCTTGGCTATAAAAATAGTTGCAATAATCCACATGGACAGTTGCAATTGTAAATGGCACTTAAAAAGCAAAAACGGAATTCATAGTTTGACACAGACATATCCCCAATCCATCAGGATGTGACACATTGGCAACGTGTCTGTGCCAAACTATGAACGCTGTTATTTACTTTTCCTCCAAATGCTATTTAAGATTGTAACCTTCACTGTAAATTAGTGTA
Organism: Grallaria varia; assembly: GCA_013396735.1. Classification (NCBI taxonomy): domain Eukaryota; kingdom Metazoa; phylum Chordata; class Aves; order Passeriformes; family Formicariidae; genus Grallaria; species Grallaria varia. Next base: position 109,950 of record VWZG01001769.1, read on the forward strand.
TCTATTTTATATCAGACATTTTCTGAGTGGCTTTGGTATTGTGTGCGCTTATTATATTCACAGGATTGATGTAAGTTAGACCAATTGGGCCGCAATAAATCTTCGGGGAGTAAAGGCTATGCTCATGTTAGGAGGGTTTGCCAGCATAACCCTACCAGCAAATCCTATCTGGCAGAGGCAAGACCTATGTTTGGAAAGAGAAATCAGAGGCCATCAACACCGAATAGCTCTCCACTAAATGGAACAATGGTGCTTCTGCTGCCAGGCCATTGACAGGGAGTGATTTATCCAGAAGAGAATTAAGGGAGTGGGGGTGGTAGAGCCCAGAAAGTTCTGGATAATGGTGAGACAGTCATGGGATGACTATTGTTCATTGCTCCTCCTGGTGAACTCAGTGCCTCAGAGGAGAGCAGCTGAGCTAGGAGATGTCCTGATGTGTGAAGACACATCTGAGATTACTGGCCAGTCATGAACCAGCTCTGATTTGGAAGCAGTGTCACTACGTTGTGTTCAGGTCACTCGAACAAATCTCATTGTGAGCTTGTTTGACTGGGAATGGGGCTCCAAGCTAGCATATGTCCAGCTTGGAATTTGAATTCTTTTGCACCTGTCTCCATTGATACATCTAAAGACATTGGTTCAGATGTTTTCTGGGTGCTTATTCCATGTAGAGTTGAATGACCCAGCCTGCAGAGAGAATATTCGTGCTGTGTTCTCTTCACTCCCTGGATTTCAAATTTTGTTAAAAATAATTACATTTGCCAGGCAAGAATTGTTTTTCATAATCTCATGCTGCTGACTGTTTATACTTATACCAGCTATGTGCAGATCATTTTTATACAAGTTAGGCTTGCTGAACAACCGCCAGATAGTTCTGCTTTCCTTCTTGAATTTTAATTGCTTACTTGCCCAGCATCTATTTTTAAAATGAAACTGTAAATGGAAGAGTAAGTTCCATCACTCAACATAGATGCAGGGGGTCAGTGCCCGCCTTACTCCTCCTTCTTTGCCTCCTGCAGGAAATGTGGAGGAATTGTTAAGGGAACTTCCCAGTTTGACCATTCATGAGACTCCCTGGCAGTCAAACTTCCAACACCAGAGACTTTCACTGCTGGGACTGAAGGTCCTCCACAATGGGCGGCTCCAGTGAGCTGGGTAGTGTCCCACTTGGCTCCCCACACACCTCACTCACATGCAGCCAGACCATGTTTCCTCACCAGCTCGTCCCTTGGTTTCCCTTAGCAGCGTCTTAGATGTCAAGTTCCACAAAGCACTTCATTCCCATTGTAGTAACGTGGCAACACTCAGGACAGTCCTGCTGAGAAGCCTCCAGCCCAAAGAATCACTTGCCTTTTATGCCCTCACAGTCTCCCCCATGTGCCAGTCCCGTTCTCCCTTCTCATTCTTTTGCCCCTGCCCCCCCTCTCCATGTCCAATCCACCATCACCAGTCTTCATGTCCTTTGTTATCCCAAAGGTCAGCAATTCCTGGCTCCTGCTGTGTCTCTCACTGTCCATTCACTTGGCTGGCATCACCTGTCTTTGGGTCTTTCTTATCCTAAAGGTTGGCATTTCATGGCCTTGTGTCACCTGGATAGAAGTATTCCTCAATCCTCAACAGAATCAGGATCTGAGCTGTCAAGGCATTTAACCACAGGCAAAAGCTTTAGGTTCAGAAATGCATCTAGACACTTTGCAGGACTGAAAGTAGAGCTCATTGTTTCTCACAGCTGCGACCAAGATTATCAGGACTCACTGACTGTATATTAGCAGTGTGATCATCTATTGACTCACAGGTACAAAGGCACACATATATGGAGAGACACAGAAATGGCTATAGTTGCAGTGCACGTGGAGTAGGAGGCTAGAGATCCCTGCAGTCTCAACTGTGTAGTATGATCAGGACAAAATGTTCTGGATAGTGTTACAAGGTGGCTTATAGACCCCTCATCCACTTAGTAAATCTGTGCCTGAATGGAGTTTCAAAGTGGAACCTTTGAAATATCAGTCTTCTTTGTCGTCAAACACCTTCCACCTTCTACTTAGTGCAAAATGTGTGTTCGTTCGATGCACTGATTTGAACACTGAACCTAGACCCACACCTTCATTTTCAAGACCACACCCCATCAATTTCTTACATAACCTCATTTCACTTCTGGAAAATAATTACAGACTTCAGTCTCCATCTGTCTTCTTATGGTCAGCATTATTTCAAGCACCTACATACTCAGAACATCCATTTTATCTCTACTGTTACAGATTTCTGAATGTAACTGGCTTCTCATCTGTGTCCTTTTGGTCGTTTTTTAATATTTCCCATTATTTTTAGACTATTGGGAAGGGAGCCGATCATGTGCAGGAAACTAGCAGGGAGCTGGAAGCCAATGTAATTTTCTTTTTGATCCTTTAAATGACACATAGTATTTGAAAAAAGAGACAGCCATTCTTAATATTCTCATAAACACAAGCATTTCCTCATGAAGCAACACTGGTTGCTTCCTATTCCCTCCATACTGCTTTAATGAACTCTGAAAGTACAAAATTATTGAAATACCCTTACTCTCCAGATTGCCAGAGCTAGCAATTTCAAACAATTTCAAAATACCTTCTTTTCTTTGAATGGAGTGTTTAAGAACTATCATATGTTATTTCAAGGAAGAAAAAAAGGTCTGTAAGATGTTTGGATAACATTCTTGTTAGACTGCAAGCTGTCCTCACTCTACATTTAGCCCCCAATTTAATCAACTGATCATCATAAATGCAGAAGAAGTCAAATCGCAGCTCAAAACAGCATCTTCATGACCAGGGAGTTTGTTTTGGGTTTGTTTGTTGTTTGTTTGCTGGCTCTTTTGTTTTCATTTTCCATGTTGTGTTTAGCTGCTATTGGGTACCCCTCTAAGCTTATATACTTCTAAGGATTGCCTCTATTAACCTCAGCAACAAAAACATCATGATCTGAGCTACTTTTGCTTTTATTTCCTACTCCTCAGAGGGCTGCAGGTTGGTAAAGCTGTGGTGCTGATACTTATTGAAGGCTTTTGAATGCGGCAAAGAGGGAAAGAGGAACTTCACCTGCTACTGCTGCCGGTATGCAGGGACTGCTGCTTGCTTGCTTGCTTGCTTCTTTGCTAAGCAAGCAGCTGGTCTGGGAACCTGGGGGAAAGAAGGCTGAAACCACTGCTCATCGGTGGCTGGAATAGCAGTAGATCTGAGGTCTCAGATAATAACACTCTGGAAGTGACAGCGACCTCCGAGTTGAAATTCAGTCACTTTTGTCTTTGCTTCCCTGTCCAGGGGAAACTTCAGCAGGAGTGCAATCTGGTGTCTAGCACAGAAACAGTAGGTGGGTGTCTGGAGTACAGAACCACCTTAACAAGCCACCAGAGAAATGGAGATGAAAATGAAAAATGAACTTAAATGTAGTGAGCTTATAACAAGATACTTGGTGCATCCTTCTGTGGCACTGTTTGTTTCTGTGTGCTCCAGCTCTGTTTCTAGCAATTCTCTTAACCTTTCTTACAAAGAAGCCCATATGCACCTGTGAATTACACCAAAATGCCAGGAGAAATGTTTAGTTCACTCTTATAGGGACTGGAGAAAGAAAAAAATGTTTAGAAATCTAAATTCTGACACTATTTTCCCAATAGAGGTAAGCAGAAAGAAAATTGTAATACAGTATTTATAACAACACATTATGAGATACTAAATATGATTTGTTATAGTATTCATTTATTGTAAGAAATCATACAGTCAGTTAAACAGACTTGATTTCCTTAAGTATTAAAAGAGGGTGCTAAAGCAACAGGCAGAGCAGAGCTTTCACAGGTCATTATTGCTTATAAAAATCAATAAATAACTGCATCATGTCAGTGGATTTTTAAGTCAGTTCATTCCATATGGTCCATTTTTCCTCAGACAAGTCAGTTGCTAAAAACAAGCAATAAATCTTCCCTGTTCTTTTATTTTAATACTGTAAAGAATATTTGTTTTTATAACCAAATTGATTTAAGACTTAGCGTGACCACAAAACATTCTAAACAGATGTCTAACTTGAAAGACACTAACATGTTCTCTTTCCCTGTAGTTATGGAAATTTGGGGGTGCATGCAACCTGAAACCTAGACTTTTAAGCCCAAAGGAAAAGGTATTCAGAAAAAACATATATGTCATTATACATAAGTATTTGTAATAACACACTCCAGTGAATAGAAAACATGCTTGCTACCCAGCTCTGTAACTGAAATAAAAGCCGCACCATCAGAAAAGTTGTTATGATAGTTCGGATTTATGAGCAGAGGAAATATCACCATGTTAATACGTGGATTTCTGTTTACAGCTATAGATGGCTCAGAGTTGAGAGAATTTTTATTGACACCGATATGAAGAATGTGATTCATTGCACAGCCCAAGAGCTTTTATAACTGTGTGTAGCACTACCTCTCGTAAGTACCCAAAACGTTTCATTCTGAGAGATGCAAAAACAGAGGAGCACCAAATGGTTCTTTTTTTGAACTTGGGCTCTGTGTTATGATAGTATGGCAACTATAACTTCTCCAGAAAATTGCCTCCTGCCTTCCTCTGCCTGGTGCATCGACTGGCAAAGGAGGAATTGAACATTCATCAGACTGTTCTGGAGCTTTTCCAGTAGAAAATTAGGACCGCTAAAGAGGTTAAAAAAATCAAAGGGAGCAAAATCAACAACAGTGAAAAGGGTGATCATCCTGATCTTTTTTCTGAGTCCCGTATAAGATATAGGGTATCTATTCTATCAGGTAAGAGCTCACAGATCTGATATGAAGCTACACCAGTCTATCTCATCCCTGCACAAAACTTGCTTGGACAGTGTAGGCATCAGGAGCGTATGTGACTCACCACTGCCTTTCTGCCTCTGCCCAGGCTGCTCCGTCTCAACAGCTCCCAATGAGGCACAACCTCTAGGCTATTTCCTAAAGGAGGCTCTGTCCTATGAGGCAGAGTGATACAGGAATGAGTGCCGGTCTGTGATGTGGATGAGCAAAAAGGTGATGATGGGCAGGGATGTCCTTAGCTCAGTTCCAGTCTTACTGTGGAGAGCTCGCTGAGATGCTTGGAGCAGCCTTAAACTGCTCCCTCCCAAAAAGCACCTGCCCATAAGCTGAAGAGAGGGTACAGTTGACTTATGCTGTGGAAGACAAAGATATAGAGCAATTGTTTCCTCCTGCTTTGGATGCTCTTATGATTTTTAAAATGTTAGAACATCACTTGCCAATTTTATATGCTTGTGTATGTACACATAGCGAGGAATAGAAAGGTAGATCTGAGCACATTTTTGTATTTTCATTAAACGTAAAATGTTGACTGCTGTAAACTGTAATTTGATGTCCAGTTTGAGCACCTGGACCTACCAGGTTCCTTGTGGAAAGCTTTGAGGAATAGAAGGATTGCACAACTGAATGAGAGCTCTGCACAATAAACAGCTTCTTGCCTCTCCTATGATAAAGTATTCATCTTGGTAGAAGGTAGTGTACAGTTGTTTGTTTTCCCATAGAAAATAGTTTGGCTGTAGGTATTTCATGGATAGAACTTTGTATTTAAAGTCTAAGTGTTACCAAGTGTGCAAATTTTGTGCACTGTGCTAACAGTAAAAGTTCAAATTCAGGAAAAGGAAGAATTTTATATAATACCACAAGGTGTTATCATCTGAAATAATATCACCTTGAAGTTACGAAGTTACTGGAGTAGACTGCTTTCCTCAGAGTTGTTGCAAGAAGACAGCAATCCAATTTTTAGACCTAAATTTTTTAGACCCTCAGGAAGGGTAGAATTGAGACAGGTAAGTGCTGCCAGCAAAATGTCTGCATCCTGGTCTTGTCTGGGATAAAAATTTCCTTTTTAGTATCTGGTACAGTGTTGCATTTTGAATTTAATATGAGAATAATGTTGATAACACACTGACGTTTCAGTTGTTGCTCTGCAGTGCTTACCCTAAGTCAAGGACTTTTCAGTTTCCCATGCTCTGCCACCAAGCAAGTACTGAAGAAGTGGGGAATAAGCACAGTTATTTTGCATTCTTGTCTTTCTTGGGGTTTGTTTCTCCCTCTCTTTCATTACTATTATTGTTATAATCCTTATTGGTATTATTATTTTGTCTGTTTCTTTGTTTCAATTATCAAACTGTTCTTATCTAAACCCACAAGTTTTATGGTTGTTTTATGATGCTCCTCCCCATTTCACCAGGGGTGGGGGTTGAGCAAGCATCTGTGTGGTACTTAGCTGCTGGCTGAGGTTAAACTACAACAACCTGGTAGTGGTTTAATCACTTGCATGCTGATAGAAATAAGGGTTGGGAACACTGTAGCTTAGAAGATAGGAAGCAGTCAGAAATTTTGACAGAGCCTGTCTTCATGGTTTTGGCTGCTTACCTTTGCAAGATGCCATGTCACTTTTGTATCAACTATGGTTTTTAACTGACACACCCCATTCAAACACCCCAAGTCCCTCTTTTGCCAAGTCATCTGGCAAGTTTAACACTTTCACCTCCCTCTGCTGTCATCCTTGGCCTTTTACTCTCTGTCTCCTCCTTTGCCTCTCCTTACTTCAGTGACACCTTTGAGAAATCCTGAGATTTGTCCCAGAGGTCTCCATTTCCCTCACACAAGCCAGAAGTTTGGTCCTCCTTTATCTCAGCAGGTGTGTATATTTCAGGAACAGGCACAAAGCTGTGTTTGTCTGTACAAGGCTCCTTGGAGAAAACACAGCCAAAGTGCCTTTCCCATCTTCACTGTGATCTATAGACTTGAGACAGTGCTTGATAACTTCAATATTGAAAAATGCTCTGCCAAGATACATACTGAAAACTCACAATCTTTTTCTGAAGTGATTTCCTTTGTGATCCAAGTCCAACACATATGTCATAGGAGACAAATCCTCACCTATTCAATGCTCTGCTCTCAAACGTTTCATGATGTATAGGGGTGGCCCATGAAAGCCAGATATACACCACTGCAGGAGAAGCAAAGGCCGAGTTAGAAAGCCAATGCTGGGGAGATGCAGTGCTACAGGGATTGATTTGATTGATTCTGGGGAGTGAAGGAGGAATAATATGGGGTTTTCCTTTAGATATTAAATACTTCTAGATATTGTAGATAACCATAAAACACATTTAATATAATTAGTTAAGGAATTACCTTAATTCCTTGGTAGGCACATTAGATATTTGAGCCAAATTTTGGCATCTTTTGTAAAGACAGGATAAGTAGCATTAGCAGGTCTCATGCTGAATATCCTGAAATTGTTATCACAAAACCAATGAAGTGCTGGAGTTTTGATGTGACAGGTCAGCTGAATTGGATGGCACTAGACCTTTACACTTGTTTCTCCAGGTCTGGCCAATCTGGCCTTGTCCCTTGCTTTCCCAGTCACTCACCATTTGAGCTGGGGTGGATTGCGATCCTTTTTCTAAGCTCACAAGAGGCAGAACTTTTACCCCCCAGAAATGAAGGAGACACAAACAAGAATAAAACCAGACTGAGAGGGCATATGCAGCAGAATGTGCAAGGGCTCACAATCTGATGTTTTCACTAAGGTGTTAATTCTGATATTCCAGTAGAAAAACAGTCCCTGGAGTGAAGCAAGGAACATACAATCTTTCCCTTAGGGAATCCTAAGGGAATTCTTCTGTCACTTTGGAACTTTGAAATCAGCATACCAACCTCAGGCACAGAGAAGTTTTTACTGTCTACTCTGAAGCATTGCCGACAGGACAAGTGTTCTCAGGGGAAGGAAGCTGGCTGGTGCTGGAGCAAGACGTTGGGGTACCATCTCCATTTCTGCAAAGTCTTGTCAGGCATCAGCTGTCTGGTTCACTCTTTCAGGACAAGTCATCAATCTTGTTTCTTGGCACTCGTTGTCTGTCATCAACATCTCTTCTGTTGGCCATGCCCAAATGTGTGTATCTGAATGAGTGCACCATGACAACAATCCTGTCCAATTTCAGAGCTGGGAGGCATGATGGGAGTCTTGCCAAGAGTGCTGTTTGCCTCAAGTGGTGTTGTTGGCCACTTTCAAATCCTTGATCTTTATTCTATGCTGTAATGTCACATCTGTAGCTGTAAAAAAGCATTACAGTGTCAATGCCACCAGGGGTATCAGTTTCTGCCTCGATACAGGGCTGTCTGCATTGCCATTTTACCCCAGGGGCAGGCATCTGTTGAATATGATGACCAAGACCAGCTGACAAACGTCAGAATTATTTGCCAGGGTGTGCCTGTTGAGTCCTGGGTTATGCAGCTTGGCTGTACCAGAACATTACAGTGGAATGGTACCATCTGTTCACTTTGACCTCAGGAGCAGTAACATGCTACATATTTCTCCTCCTTCCATTCTTCTCATGGAGCATGACAGCAATAGATATTGCCATGCCTTGAAGCAAGAGGCATCTGCAGAACAGCAGGCTTTGCAAATGTCTAGCCAGTACTTGACTACACTACTGTGATTGTCACTGTGGATAGAGCAGGTTTGCATATCCCTCTGAGGCAAGAGATAACCTTGGGCAGTAGTTGGACTTCAGTCCTGGATTCTTGGACAGGGGCATAACCAGACAAGAGGTTGTATATGTCTCCCTCTGTCTTCAGAGGAGTTGGAGAGCTACATCAGAACTATTGTCAGTCACCGTGGTATGGGAAGCTCATCTACCATTCACCAAGACCCTGATAAAGTTTTCTTGCACTTTCTTTCCTCAAGAATTCTATATAAACCTCCTCTATGCACCACTTTTTGCAAATGAAAAGTCTTTGCTTGCTTTTGAGTACCCAGATGTACAGACAAATTTTCCTGGTTTGGGAGTAAGAAGTTCTAGACATCTTAAGCATATTGGCATGTATGCCTGGAAGTTGAATCTACTTCCTTTTACAGTTAACCATTGCTTGGCAAAAAGACATATATAAAAATTGGTTGGTGATGCAGAATGTAATACTGCAGTCACAGACTTATACTACTTGTGAGAAGCACACAATAATGCTATTTTTGTGAACTTGTTAGTTTTAAACTTTCGGAACTTTTCTTTAAGTTGTTGTTCACCTGTGCTCTTGAAAAGCTCATCCTGTATGTTTAAGGACAGAAAATCACATGCAAAGTCTGGTTTTATTTTCGGTTCTTATTGAAAGAAGATAATATTAGGGGAAAATCATGCTAAGTGGCTATAATATTGTCACATTAACTTGTGCTTTTCATTCTGCAAAGCAAGTCCATTTAGGACTATTCAGGTTCACTTTTGGGCTTCTTTTCTACTTGAAGTATTTTGTTTAAAACTGGGCACTGCTTCAGTCGGCTAGTAGCCTCTTATCTGAAACCAGCACTCTCATTGGGCCTGACCAAGATAGGCTGAATGATGCATGTCCAGGATGGGTGCATGAGTCAGTTCCTCAGCGAAAAGGAGGTAAAAGAGGAGCAACAAAGCAGTTTACTTGTTTCCCTGGACAAAATGTGGTCTGGGGATCATGAAGATTCCAAAAACCTAATTGATATGGAAATTAATTGCTCATCTCTATCTTTAACAAGGAATTATATAATTATCCAGTGGATACTTTGCAGACTTCTAAAACATTCGGTTTTGCTACACTCAGATCTTTGTAGAGAAGACAAAATATGTTTGTCCCAAACCAGAACTCAACTCTGCATGTAATTTCTCCCTCTTCAGAGAGCTTTTCAGAATAACATAACCATGATTTTAATTTTTTTTCACTAAAAAGACTCTTCAGGATAAGATACAGCACCTTCTTTAGAATTAGAGAGCCCCAAGCTGCTCATTTCTCTGTGTTAACTCCTGTTCATTCCTTGTATTAGGGGCTAACATACCAAAGAGTGACAAGATTAATTAAAATAGCCTGGCAAAACTGTTTAGGGTAGGGGACCTGCACTAGAATACCTTCGCCATGTTTGAATGAAGAGCTTTGCAGATTGTGTCAGTGTCATGGCCAGAAAACTTTCTTGCCTTAGCAGTGCCAGTCTTGTGCAATAACATTCCCTGTAGTTTTAGGATGACAAGTCTCAGCAGGAAGGAAAAATGAAGCAATGGTGATTTCTGGTAGTGTTCTGCAGCAATCTGGAAACTTTCCACCTTCAAGACTTTGTTTCCCATTATGGAGAAAGACTGGCTGGAAGCAGCACTTCTCAGTGCTACCACTGATAATCTTACCTTCACTGATGATGTTTGGGAGGAGGAAGCAGGAGAGGGACACATTCACTGTGCATTGCAAAAGGTGGACCTGTAAGACCTCCACTATATTCTTGTCCCCTGTTCTCAAAATGGAGCTGCAGCATTAGATCAGTCTCTGGCCAGATTGCAGAGACACACATTAACCAGTTATTGAAACCTGCAGACTTCTACCAGCATCTCTAAGTATGTTTTGCTCCTCAGCTGACCTCTGACTTCTTTAGGTGTTTTTCTTCAGCATCATGTGCCGTCTTTCCTAAACTCTTCACAAATGCTTGTGCCTTATAGAAACTGAAGTCTTGTGTAGCAAACAGCTCTTTCCCCTTCCAGTGGCTGACTTATTTCTTGTGATCATCTGTGGAGTAAGGACAGACGGCTCAGATCTTTGCCTAAGAAAAGGAGAGGACTGTTCCACTGCTAGTCCCAATGAAGGTCTCCTCCCACTGCAGTGAGAAAAAAGAAAAGAGGAATCATCCCCAGAAGTCCCTCTTGCATGCCAGCCGGAATGCTGTTGTTTCTGAGTCACCCACCACTAGGGCTTTGAGTACTCTCTTCACATGCCTCTTATGTACTAGTCCAGCCCTGACAGACAGTGTGGGAAGAATGTAAGTGTTGTCATTCCAGAAGTTCATCCCTGCTGTCCTCATAGCCAGAGGAGAGGGTTTGAGGCACGACTGTGTTGCTGTTTATCTCTCCTGGGACTCCTTAGTCCCAAGCTTCAGGCTTGTCTCATGGGGCCAGGGAGAACCAGGCATCTGCTACAAGCCACTTGCCAGCAGAACTCCTGTGCACCAAAGATTAATTTTCTGAATCAGGTCTTTATTCTTTTCCAGTATAGCATTTCGGTTAAACCCAAATATTTTTAAAGCACAAATGGATCATCATCACACCTATTTGATCATATCTAATGCCCATTCATACATGCTCTGTGGACTTAATGCTGAAGTTAGCTTCACCAGCTTTTCAATTCAGTGTTTCTTTGGTTTTATTTAGATAATAAAGACTATCTTATATAGCAAGGGAGTAAGGACATATGTGAAAAAAAAAGAAGAATCTTAGCAATGTATCTAATTACTTGAAGGGGAAGGGAAAGAATAGCCAGTCTCTCTTCTTTTGTATCCAGTGGCAGGAACAGAAGCAAGGGGCGCAACCTGAAACACAGGAGGCTCCCACTGAACATGAAGAAACACTTTGTAACAGTAAAGCTGCCAGAGCCCTGGCACAAGTTGCCTGAGAATGTTGTGGCCTGTACCTCCTTAGAGATATTCAAGGAGCCATCTGAAAATAGTCCTGGGTAACAGTGCCTATGTGACCCTGCCTGTGCAGGGGCCTTGTTTCAGATGACCTCCAGAGGTCATCTTCCCACCTCAACCTTTCTGTTACCTGTTGTGATCCAGGATTCTGTGAAAAAGACACAATAATTTTTGTAAAAAATTAGAATACTTGTTCTAAGTCAAATGTTTCTGTGACTACATTAAATTATTGGCAGAATCATAGTTTAAAAGTGTAATTTTATTTCAATTAAGTATAGCTGGTATCCCCCAAGGAATGTTTTGCTAAGAAAGAATTAGATACTAATCAACTTCCTGTAAAAATACAGAATTTCTATCAATATTTTTCTGGTTTATATCTTCTTCAGTCACACAGAACTATACTCCATGAGAAGGGACAAACCAATACTTTGATGAGTCAGACCATTTTTTCTGTCCAAGTTCAAAGTCAATGAATCCTGGCTTTCTTACTACTTAGAAGGAATGGAAATGCGGAGGCAGAGATATGTAGGGTATTCCTGTGACAAGTGCGTCAGTCTTTCCCTTAGTACATTTCCCTTGTGGTTTTTGTGGTATCCAATATGATACACACCATTCTCATTGCTGAGTCCATTCAGTTCTTCTGGTGCCTGATGTCTGTCTCTTGTTTATTAGATGTACTGTTGACACACTCCATAAACCTGAAAGCAAGGAATTTATCATGAAAACATACGTGTTACCAGCAGTAATTCTGTGTAGAGTGGCCAAAGAGTCAAATATGCTTGAAGATTTTGTTTGCAAATGCTTTGCTGATATATCAAAAAGGGTGGAAAAAAGAGTGGAGCCTGGAGGTATTCTGGACATGAGTCTTTCACAACCCTTCCTCCAGGAATCATCCCAAGTCCCCAGTACAAAGGGGGAACCCTTTACCTGTGTTTGTAATTTGATACCTCTGTGTATCCAACAAGCATCTCAGGTGCAGAAATTGCTATCAGGCTTGTGGGACAGACAAAAGTGGTGTCAGGAAAGAAGGTATGAGGTCAGTCATTTCAGAACTGTACACTGGGGATGCCAACAGAGCAGTGAAGCCATAGTAATACCTGGTAGAAAGGAGGATAATGGGGGCAGTTCTGTGAGGTATATCATTTATGTAGGTTTTGAACATGCCAACCCCAGTTTTCTTGGTGACATGGGAAGTGTCCTCATGCTTCCTGCTTAGACAAGTGGTACATTCTTTGGGTGAGCATATTGATAATGCCAAGAGAAAGAAGGCAGAGCAGAGCTGGTTTGGACCTGCTTCTAGTGGTCATGGCTGTAACATGTCTAGGAAAGAGCTGATTCACCATTAGCATTAGTACTTTAATAAAGCACAGAGCTCAGACCCACAGATCCTGCAGGATCTCTGACTGTTTGCATAGATTATGTTTCCCACAGCTGTGGGTCTCGGGAAGGCATAATGTCAGAATCAGAACACCTCTGGGTATTTATGAGGGCCTGAGCATTGACAAGTAAGCTTCCTGGACGGCAAGGATTTGGGCAGCAGGAGGGAGAAACCTAAGGAGTTCTTCTTGTGTCAGCACGGGTCCAGTGTACTGACACTGATCCAGAGCTAGTGGACTCTGGCTGAATGGACCTGGCTCTGCCACCAGGCATCTGCATACTCAACACTGTATTCCAGCTGCAGAACATTTTTCTGAAGATACTACATGTTGTGTGACAAAAGCCAACACAGGCTCTCTTCCCATCTCTTACCTTCCCTATCTCCTCTACTGATCACTGTGTTGCCCACAGTTCCCCTATCCCGCTACTGTAGTAACCCCAAGGCTGTTCACATCCAGGAGAGGCTGCTTGCTCTCTGCCTGGTTGAGCAGCAAGCTAATAAGCCTTTCTGGATTTCAGAGCACTAGGTATTGGCATAAGATGCCCAGAAAGCATTGGGACTTTGCCAAAGGCAACGGGCTGACATAGGCTCAAGCTTATGGATGTTCATCAGACAACATAGCCCAGAAACAGCTTGGCTATTTCGCTGATCAGGGCAGTGCAAAATTGGTGGAAAGCAGTAAACTAGAAGGAACACTCCAGACTTACCCAGACAGAGAGTGGTCTTTAGTTACTTGTTTACATTCTGTTTCTTCAGTAATACAATAAATATCAACTAACTCTTCTGGAACTTGAGATAGAGATCTGTTGCATTTTTCAGTCTTGGCACTAATTCTCTCTATTAAAAACAAAAATTGGGGTAAGACAGGAAGTTGAAATCAGAAAACTTGTCATAGGTGGTTCTTCTGTTAGTGTGAAGGAAACTAATAACATCTGTAGTTTTGACTTCATGTACTTTGTGTAAGTTCTTGGACAGTAGTAGTCCACAGGTTACTCTTTTCCACCCATTGCAGTCTTCTGATAATTGCATATTATAAATATATTGGAACTCAAAAGATATTTCTGTGTTTAGCTTATGTCCTCTGTAGGTTTGACCATGCCATTTCTAATAAGATCTCAGTGGCCAGAGACCACAGAAGGGGCTCACAAATGAAGGGGGATGAGCCCCTCTCAGGCATCCTCCAGCAGAAAGGCTGTGTGAGCTGCTGACTGGAGAGGGGTGTATCTCAATTGATGCCTGTTTGTAGCTTTTGGACTACAGCTATCCCATCAAAACAAAGGTCTGTGGGATTTTATTTGTTTTCAGTGATAGAGGGCCAAGAGAAATATACCTGGGAGTCTTTGATGCTTGACATGAAGGAGCCCTGGGAAGGTGAGATCGGAGAGGGAACAAAATAAATAATATAAAATTAAATTAAATAAAGTAAAATGGTATGTCTTTCTTTTGCTTATAGGGACTAGATGGGGATACTTTTCAGTATTCATTTTCCTCATTAAATAATAGACTTGTGACACTCTTGAATCTGTAATGTCCCCAGAAAGTTGAAGAGAATGGGGAGGCAGAAGGGGATTGGCCTGCCAGGACTGCAGTGGCTGAGGTGGGCAGCAGAGCAGTGACCTACAGGCAATGGACAGTAGGCAGCAGTGGCAGTGACTGCTCTGCCAGCCAGTGCTGAGGCCACTGCCTGGAGAAAGAACACTGATGGAGCCTAAATAGTAATTGGGAGCTCATCAGGGCACATCCAGGCTGAAATGATAAGCTGGAAGCAGGCTGCAGCTACTAGCTGGGGCAGCTGCTGGTGGCTGTTTTTACCCACCATGTAGTGCTGAAAGTAAGATTGAGTCAGGATGATTGCCTGGATGGCTATTTCTCATATTGGTTAATCAGGTTTTCCAAGTTTATATGTCGTTGCAAATTTCACCCTTCCCTGGCCTCTTTCCTTGGGCTAAAAAATGTGTAGTCTAGAGCCCTTTCGTTTAGCTGTCAGTTTAGGAGTGGGAAAAAGTTACTCATGGCTAAGATCTCATCATATAATTTAATTTCCCTGACCTATGAACAGTGATTTAAACTGGTGTTATTTAGAACATTTGTAGCAAGAGCACTTAGAAGCTGAACAGGCGGGTACAGGTATGCTTTCTCTGAATACGAAAACCAAATATGAATGTTACCAAGAACCAGGAACTTCAGTTATTTTGTGTGTACTTTAGTGTTATCTGTGATGATCAGTGTCCCCAATATTTGGTTGTCTTTGTTTTCATTTTCACAAGAACACAATGATGGTGCTTTTAGACTGAGATATTTCAGGCACTGTGTTACGCAATTTGCACTTAAACAGCTGAGACATGGGTGCCTATCTGTCTATGACAAGGATTAGTTTATTGCTTATTTAATAGAGATCTTGAAAACTTGTTTATAACTGTTTACATACAGTTTTTTCAACAATTCGGATTGCCTAAGGCTACAGCCTGTTCCCTGTGCTTATGTGCAGTGTGTAACCCCCATGTGGCCTCAGGCAAATGGAGTGGTTAAAAGATTAATGCGCTGTGTGGATAAACAAAATCTGGGAGAATTTCTCTGAGGCTTTGCCTGGATTGGCAAAATGGTGTGATATTAAAACATGATAGTACCTGGCATTTCTCATATTTGTTGGCTTGATGAGGAAAAATGTGTATGAGAGTATCAGGGGGTTTTAAGACACTCCACTTAGGTATAGCAGATGTTCTTAGCTTGCCCTATCTAACTAATTTTTTATAAGACAGCAACAACTATCACTGAAATATAACCCTTTTTCTTAGTGTAGACATAACCTGGCAAAACAAATACCTTAAAGACTTTCAAGAATTTCCCTGACCGGGCCATGCAACAATCACGCTAGACAGATGGAGATTTAGGGAATTTCTCTTTCTGGGGAGGAAGCAAAGAGGAGGCTGCCAGAATCTCCTGCGGGTTAGAATCCTTCCCTGACCCTTGTGGAGGATTTCCTGGAGCCCAGGATCAATGGGAACACTTCCACAGGCTGAAAAACTGGAGGATTTCACCTGCGACGTGTATTCCTTGTTCTGGTTTTGTGTTAAACCCACCAAAGCCTAGAATTCAGTGGAGTAGGAGCAGCCAGAGGATTTGGAAAGCCTTGCTTACTCTCACTCGGCTTGCAAGCAAAGTACAGCGAGCTATATATAGCCCGTGTGTATGTAATGCTGATTTCTCTAGGGAAGTGATTGATTTTTTCTCAGTGTAAACCAGTGCCTCGCCGGCTTAGGCCGAAACGAGAGAAAGATGCTGGCTTGGCTGCCAGCACCGGCGAGGAACCGCATTTTAACCCAGCCCGGTCCCGACACCAGCACCGCCGACCCTGCCGCACCGCCCCGGCCCCGCTCGCTGCGGGGGCAGCCCGGGATGGCCGGGGGGCTCCCTCGGGGGCCGCTCACAGGAGCAGGCTGCTCGCTGGGGACCTGCGGCTCCGGGGACCCCGGTGTTCCCCGCGGAGGAGCCGCCTTCCCGCAGGGAGAGCGGCCGCGGCGCCGGCCCGCGGGTGCCGCCCGCTGGAGGCAGCGCGCAGGGAGCGGAGATGGGCACGCCGCGGATCTCGCTGCCCTGCGCGGCCCCCAGCCCGGCGGCTCGACCTCTGCCATCCGCTGCTTCGTACCTGAGCCATCGCATCCCCTGGAAAGGCACCCGGGCTCGGCGGGATGGCAGCGCAACCAGGAGCGGCCCCGGTTACCTGCGAGGTTTTTCCCTCGGGGATTGTCTGCCCGTCACTTCTCACTCTCGGGATTTCTCTGATAGAGGTGCACCCCTGAGGAGCACCCTGCCGGGACTTTTGCAAATTTTAATGGAAAAAAGAAAAACCCAATCCTCCAAATTTGTTCTTTCCCTCTAGCAAAAATCTAATGTTATTGTTTTGTAGCAAGGACTGTGAGATTCTTTACCATCCTCATACAGCAAATCAATCATCAGCCATAAATCAATATCTTGCTGCTTTCTAAGTACAAAAGTACTATTCATTTTAATATATGCCTTTTCTGTATCAAAACCAATATACCATTGGCATATAACAACAGGAATATGTAGTTTAAAATTTAAGTGTTCTCGGTCATGTACCTCTCAGAAACTCTTCTCTTGTGTTTAGATCTGCTGGTCAAGACTTTTTTTCCCACCGTGTTTAGCTTTATTTATTCCCATTGAACCTTATTAACGTCTTGTCTGTATTTACCAGTCTCTATTTTAATTTCCTTCTGGTTGATAATACTACCCTTACTGCCAGCAGGTACATTTATTTCCCCTTCGAAGTAGACTGTGCCTGAGTTGTTCTCTTTACCTTGTCACCAAGAACATGAAGTGTTCACTTCCCGACCCATCTGATTTAGAAACTAAAGGGGTACAGTGGCAGCCTGGTAGTGATTGCCACTTTGGGGAACCAGTCAGGTTTATAATCATTTGTCATATGAGATTCAATTCATGTCTTTACCATTTTCATGGAACACTCAAATTTGCTGGGAAAAAAAAGTCCTGATTATGGCATACTGTACTGAATCTTCTAAATTTGATTACAAGGCAAAACTGTTAAGTTTGATGGTGTAATCAGCCACAAATCTGGCTACTTCTGTTCAGGAATCACAAGGGATGAGATAAAGTTGTAGACAGAAGCATTCAAGACCTGTATTTTGCTGTTGTGTGGTCACATTCCAGAAATCTTCAGTAAAATGAAATGATTTGAGGAGCACGCTGCTCGCCAAAAGCACTCATCTAACACAAAGCCTTTTTTAACACAGTGGAACTGTTCTTTCCTATTGAAAATGAGTTAGCAAAGAAAAGGAGCAATCTTATTTTTAAGTGAAGAGTGTCTCCTTGAAAAGTATAAAAATGAAGTTCTGTCCTTGCTTTTATATAGAACTATGCTACCCTTTCTCTTTTCTTTCAGATTTCATTGAAGTATTTGTTGTCTTCTGATCAAACATACTGGAAGAGAGTCGTTGATATTTTTCTGTATCAATTAAAAACCAACCTTGTGTTGATAAAAGAGAAACCAACAGAATGAGCTGTTCTAACCCTTATCTTATTTGAACCAGTCTTAAGAGTTGTGAGTTCCTAACTCAAGTTTCTACATGGAGAGATAGGGCAGCAAACCAAAACAGCAGAAATTGGCTTCAGAGCTAATAAAGGAAGGTATTTCTTCATGCTATTTATATTTCAGCCTTGGGATACATGGTTGCTGATAGTCTACATAGGTTCAGAAATATCTTGGACAGATTTCAAGAAAAATCCATTAAATATCATTATAGGCAAAGATTCCACTACAGTCTCACAGAGTACCTGCCTCATGGAGCAGTGCCTGCCATGAAAACTTTGTACAAACTTGCATTTATTTTTACTTTTTGCTGGATAGATGCTACTAGTCTCTTTTGTAGGCAGGATACTGGATTAGATGGAGCTGTGGCCTGATCCGGAACAGCTTTTGCATTGTCTTATGTGCATGAATCCAACTGTCTCTAAGGTCGTGTCCCAGTTCCTCTAGACATCTTAATACTCACTACCAAGTGCTACATGTGGCATAGATGAGACACCATTGGGCAATTGTCCCATACCAACATTTGGTCTGCACAGAAAAACCTAGAGCAGCAGGGAGAAAGCTCAGGTTCTCCTTATCCACTCATTGCTCTCCTTCTCCTCTCCTTGCTCCTAAGAACTCAACCTTGTAGGCTTTCAAATTTCACTATTCGTCTTGCTGCTCATGAGTGGGACAGACTTTCAGTTTTTTTGATGTGTCACAGCATAGTTTAGTTTCCTGAATTCAGCGTAGGCTTTGAACTGATACTATTAAGGTGCTCTTAATAAGAATCCAGTTATCTTTACTGCCCATCAGTGCTGGACATGGGCTTCCCAGAAGCAAACTGCTAGTGCTTAACTCAGGTTCAAGCCTGATCTGCCAACAGGCCTACAGGCTGACCATTTGAGAGGAACCTATGGTGGTATCAGCATTTAATCAACCCAAATATAAAACTCTGTGGTGAATATGTACGACAGGCCTCACAAATAGTGCTTTCTCCCCCCAAAAATGACAGTGCAACTAAGAAAGTTTATCTGTTCCATGCAGTTGAGTGGAGTTGAGTTTTAGAGACAGAAATAGCACAGTTGTGTGTAAATTAAATGACATTATTTGAAAACAATTCTGAAAGAATGGAGACTAAAATCTTGCCTAATTAATGTACAACAAGAATTGATGATTTATTGACTTTTCTGTGAATATACACTTTCTATTAACAATATTTAGATATGTATTCTCATAAATTCATAATTATTTATGTTTAATAATTTATGATTAAACATTCTACAAGAAACAAGGCACTAAAATGTACAATTAGCCATCCTTTTAACGGACACTGTGAGTTTCAGACATATAGTAGATTCCTCTCACTTAGGCAATTTTTGAATCTCTTCCCTCAATGGTGCTGTTTGTTGCATTTCATACACCTCCAGCCATTAGAAAGTACACATTTCAGGGCTCTACTTTTGTCTCCTTTTAGTCACAGTTTCTGTAGGAAAAACAAAGAATTTGCTATGAAAATTAGCCAGACAATAAAGGTAATGAAAACTCCATTCCTCACATTTCTAAGGACTCATACATATTATGAGGTTTTTAGAGATTCAAATTATAATGTGGGTATTCTTTATTAATTAAAAACAACAGTACAAAAAAGATTTGTTTAAAGGTGCGATTCCAGAAGTTTATTTTGTGCAGGGCAGAACCAACTTTGGTGGTGTTTGAGGCACTAAAATACTAAACCAACACTTTACAACAGGTGAGATGACTGGGCTGATGCCACACTAGGAAAATCAGACTAACCTAGTGGCTGCCATTTGTCTCAAAAAAGAATCTTATACAATGTATAGTTTCTAGTGCAATTTAAAAAGCAAGCCCCCAAACCTGCTGCTAATAAAAGGCAGACACCACAAGAAATACCATCTAATACTTCATTAAAATATTTAGTATGAGAAGGAGTGTATACATTTTCAAGTCTCTTATGACAAATATCCCAATACTTAAGTGCTCACTCTGTTTTAGGTCCTCACCAACTATAAGCACAAGCATGGCACAATGTAATTTTACATATTGTTAAAATTCAACAGAATCCAATGTCACACAATAAATACAACACACTGTAAAGAACCAGTGGTTTCCTAATTATTTGACCACTTATAAAAAAATGACAATGAGGAGCACCTAGATTCAAGTTTGTCCTTGAGATTCTCAAGCTCCTGTGCTGGCAGTATTTTACAGGTCTGCTTTTTAGTGCCTCTGAAGTGATTGTGAACCTCCTGAGCACACACAGAAAGATTATCACTTTCAGAGTTTTCACAGTCTCCTTGACCAAAAGAATTCAGGTGGAGTTTCAGCACTGGTGGAATATATACACGAAATAGAGGAAGATTCTGCAGAGCAAGAAAAAGTGGTGGTGGAGGGAGAACATCATAGAACAACCTCAAATAATAACCTGGGTCATTGTCAAATTAAAGTGAAAGTTTTTCCCCTAGGAAATTTAAGACTTCTCAAAACAGGACAAACGTGATGTACCGTCACAAGATGGTAGTGTTAGCAGAGATGGCAATAACACATTTGGAGATATATTATCTCCTAAAGCATTTCCACTTCTTAGGTATTGTAAAAATAATTCTGTTAAACTGCATGGCTGCTTGGGAAAGAGAGGTTCTTACTCAGCAAGTCACTCAAAAATCCAGCAGGTCAACATTCTGGAAAACAAGCCCTGTAACAACATGAGTGCTGCTGGGTGGTAGTTGGTGGTAAAGCAGCTTGTACATCTTATGGCTGAAAGTTCAAAAATGCAATCACAAAAAGAAAGGCATGATTAGGGCTATGCCTTCTAGTCTTACGGGAAGCAGAACAGACTGGAATATCTCTGTATTTGCATTTACGGATTACCAGAAAATTTTTTTCAGATACTGCTCTAAAATGTCATAATGTATGCATTGTGAGAAGATGAAGGTCAGGTCTCTCATTATTTAATCTTAAACTCTCCAGGAAAAAAAAGGTGCAAAATATAAACAAGGACAAAAGTCCCCATATTGTTAAAATACAAAATATTACAAAGATAATGTTTGTTTGAGCGAATTTATGTATATATCAAAGTGGGGATGGATTACCACAGTTGGCTTTACTTTTTTTTTTTTTTTTAATTTAAGAACACAAAATAATTTGATAGAAGTAATAAAGGTTTTAGAAGGAAGAAAAGTGAGAGCATACCTGTGTATCAACCATACTGGTTAACTGGATCCTAACTGAAAACTGCTTCTGTCAGTTTAACACACTGAAGCTGTGCTAATTTATTGCTCGTCGTAGTTGAACACTGATGGCACAATTTTAAGATTTGCCATGATTTGGAAGGTTTTAATGCATAACAATTTAAAAATCTAATTGGTTACCACCCAAAGCCATTTTTGTGGATCACTAAAGTAACCCACAGCTGTTACTACATCCTTACTTGTGTTTTAAGTTGTGACAGGATGTGGGTTTAAGTTTGCTGTACCATGGGACTTGAGCCAGTCACGTCCATGCTGGGTGTAAGAGAAGGGCTTAAGTTTAAGCCAATCTTTTCTCACCTCTGATTTTCCCAGCCTAGCTCCTTGACAGCGCACTTGTGCTGGATTTACAAAAGCAGAGTTGATAGCTAGGGCATTTGGACCAGAATGAGTGCAGAGATCAACCCCGAGCCCATGACAGCATGTAAAGAAACATGTTGGTTTCAGTGGGATTGTGGAAGTATAAATTGGAAGCGTGCAATTTAGTTGTCAGTGTACAAGAAGAGTAAGATTTACCCCACAAGACAGTGTTGTAATTGGTTGAGACAAAACATCGTTGTAATAATTTGTTGATTGTACCTCTAAATTTGCCACCTTATCAGCATTACAAGGCACCTCAGTGACATAGTTAGCAATGATGGTTATTCCTGCTGGCTAAGCCTCTTATTTTTTATTCAAATACATCCACCAGTGCTGATTTGTAATTGGAAAAGATGCCAGACAACTAAAGAATGTGAGCATCTTGTCATGGTTCCACTGGCACCACCGCATGGCTCTTTCAGTAGGAGTACTGCATTCGAGGGGAACAGGATAAAATCAGTACGGGAAGTCCTCATAGGCTATCAGCCATCAACAAAGTGCAAAAAAAAAAAAGCCCAGTCTAGCCTCAGAGCTCTCAGGCAAGCCAGCAATTGAAAGTGAGTCAAGTGCATTTTGGAAACTGATGTTGCTTTATTTGGCAAGGACTTCTCATTATGCTTCATTTTAGATGGAAAGTTGGAGGCAAGGCAATATTTGAATTGGATATTATTGTTCCCTAAGCAGAGGTTGAACCTTTCTAATAGGTCAGAACTGATAATTCCTAGCCTGCCAAAATTTCTGCCCTAGTTTAAATGCCAACTCCATCACATCACCTCCCTAGTTTGTACTTTACAGAATCTCAGTATTTACAACATATTTTTCAGATAAATGGAATCTATCTTGTGTGTGTTAATTCAGACTTTGTACAGTCCGTGGGACTGGAATTCAAAAGTTTTAAAGTCATGCAGTTCATTGGGTTGAAGAACTGGTCAGTGGGAACACACAGGTGTCTGATAGAACAAAACAATTTTTAGCAAAGCTTTGGTGAGAGTGATAGGTCAAATTTCCAAAACTCCACAATTAAACAAAAGAAGAACTTCCCCCCTACCCCCACATTATAGCGTGACACAGAATGTGTGGCAGGAATTTATATGTACAATTCAGCTGGTCCATTTGTGGCTTAGAAATAATTTCAGGGCATAATTCTAAGAAAAGAAAAGGGATTTGTACATCAACAAATAATGAGCAGAACTGAGCAGCTTATATGTCAACTTGTTAGTGCCATGTAAGTAATAAATTATTAGTAAATTGGTGTATAATTCCAGTTTCAGATTCAGGGCTGTCCAAGAACAGCCTCTTAAATCTAAGAAGAAATATATGAAGATTTGTGGAATACAATCAATCTCAAGTTGTGCTGAATACAAACCTACTTCTACTCTCTTGCCAAATCCAATTGATTAATGAGGTGCTCTAAGAATTGGTTAGAGACTGAAGCACACAACTCTTCTGAAGCTGGACTGAACAACAAAAGGAAAACAAACAAACTCTATCAACATTTTTAAAAACTCACCTAAATTAAATAAGGACAACCTACAAATCTATCTGGCTTTATTTCTGTTAAATAAGAGAGTTATTTCCCTAAATATATATATATGTGTGTGTTGTGTAGGTTTTGTATCTAGCCAACTCTTCATCAAGAATGCAACAGATTGTTTCTAGCTATTTTGACTGCTTGATTATTTTTCTTCTTTCTTCCCTTTTGTTTTTTTCTTTTTTCCTGTGGCTGTTTTGACAGATCAGAAGACTTGGCAAATATAATTCCTAATTCTTAGAGAGGTTGACTGTCTGGTGATATCCATCCGCACACCCTCCTGAGTATAACAGTTTTATAACCCACAGCTCTGTGGTGGACAACCTTTTCCCTTTTCTTGCAGTATAACCCATGCCATTTGGCAGCCTGTGTGCTGGACAGATTTCATGTGCCTTTTCCCAGTGCATAGCATGTGCGTCTGCATAATGTAGTCTCGGAAAATAGTCCAACTTCAGTTTAGTGAACAGTGAGGTCTAATAATTCCTTCAGGATTCCAGTTTGAAAGTGGCTACTTTTCTTATTTTCAGGCAGTTGGAGCTGTGAATTTCGTGATAAAGGTGTCCAGAGTCTCAAAGGAAATCTAAGCGAAGACCATTTAGGGAAACTGTTTGACAAATGTCACAAGGTTATCTCTTGGGACAACTAAGAGCTGTCTTCACTTCTGACTCATTCTAAAAACCATACCAGCCCTTTTATTTGTTTTTCCCTTTGCAAATTTTAAATTCCATATTAACATGACTGATGATGTTGTGGGATGGCTAATCCCTTTACTACCAGGACAGTACAATGTTCAGAGCCACAGGTAGTACATTTCCATTTAACAGCTCTCATTTTAGGCCCAGAAATCTGTCCACATTGTTATGTGCACCTTTCTTAGATATAAGAGAATCAAGCTCATCAGCAACACAGAAGTCAATGTGTGATACCAGAAACAGAGATCACTGCTTGCATTCACTGTAAAAATATCTTATAGATAGCGACAAATTCTCCTCTCTTTTGATCAAATGTACAGAGCTGCCCTCTCTAGCATTTTTAATTTATATTAACAGTTGCTTCTTATTATCATAGTCTTGGTACTTGGTTTACTTTATTAGCCTAAATGTATTAATTTTAGTATGCATTAGTACTTGATTTGCACAGAAACGCTTTTGAGTATCTAACTAGAGACAAAGTTCAGGAAGAGTGACGATGTGTGAATTTACAGTCAGCTACTTTGATAGAAACAGAAAAATACTGTGAAAAGACAGGTAATTATCATATGAAAGAAACTAAGATGCATCAGTCATATAAAAATAGCTTTGAGCAAGCTAGCTGAAAATACGAAATCATGGGACTACTTGTGAAGGACTCATCTCGAAAAAAAATCAATTAAATGTTAAGATTTATATGTAATTCCCCTGCCCACAGAGTAACAATATATGTGTGTAGCAGTTCATTGTTTTTATGTCATCATGAGAAACATACCTGAAAGTATGAGCTGGACAAATGTGTGGTTGCACAGACTGCAATCACAGAGACTCAGAACAAAACTGGAAGCATTATAATGCAAGTGGGGAAGAAGGAAAAGGACACGTTCTAAAAGCTCCTGTAACTACAACAAGAAAAGAAAACCATCTGCAAAAGATCATTGAAAAACACCTGTATAGGCATACAAATCCTTGGGAGACTACTAAAATTTGATACTGGAAACACACAAAGATGAACGATCATTAAATAAAATTCAGCACAACATCCTCAACTGCACTACATGCTCAGAAAAGGGTAGCCCTGAACCATCCTGGTCACTGGGCTGCAATGGGAATATTGCAGCCCCGAATTGGAACAGTTCAGAGTCCAAATGCTGAGCCCCAAATCTGGGTGCTGCGCTCAGCCACATCAGGTGCACCTGCTCTGTAAGGATGGTTTCTCTGAGCCATGGCTAGGGAGGATTGTGTTTTCAACCCTGGCTAAACACATCTCTGCAGCATAGGAAGGAGCATGAGAGAGAGGATTTGTGGCAAGCAGCAAGATCTCTCACTCCTGTGATAGAGAAGCCTGGGCATTGAAAGAAGTAGTATAACAGCAGGATGGGTCGTTTCTTTGTCAAGGTAAGAGCTTTGATTTGAGGAAGTGTCTGTGAAAGCCTTCCGCAGAGACTCATCAACTACCCAGAAAGAAGGAACTTTGTTATCAGGAAACCTCAAAACTGACTTCTGCAAAACCCCAAGGATTTATGAAGCATCAGCACCACTTGCACACTTCAGCACCCATCATTAGCTCCAGTCCTGATGAATGACTTTATAGCCAGACTGTTCTCCCAGAATGACATGGAGCTGACACAGAGAAAGTGATCTTCTCTATACAGACCATTTGCAATACTAACCTCTAATACTAACCTCTCCTCAAAATCTTCTGTTTCCTAGCCTCTGTGCAGAAACTAGCATGTATGGGTAGCTGTGTATAAAATACTAACTGTGGAAGGGGAAGGTGACAACACAGGAATACCCATTTCATGTTCAAATGTTGTGATAGAGGCAGTTCGGGCAAGAGAAAGGAAGGAGCAAACCACATAGCTCTCAATGAAATCCCCTGCTCATATTGCTGGTTAAAAAGATAAAGGGGAACAGAGACATAAGGAATAAATGCAGGAGAAAAAAAATCAACAAATGGAAAACTTTATACCAGGCAACAAATTAGATAATCTCCAAGGAGAGACACCTGGAGTCAGGCTCATGTCAATCTGGGGAGCATAAAGGAATTCACCACACCTTGTCTAGAAGGTCACTGTTTCTCTCTGTAAAAACACAGAGGCTGAGAACAATGACCACTACATGTCTGGTACACACTTTTTCTTAGGCAGGGATCATTTTTCCCAGTGTATCTTTTAAGTTCATTCTTGAAACAAACTCAAAGAAGAACAGGCATGTTCTTCTTTAAATACTCCTGTATTTTACCTGTGGAAAAGCCTTGAGAAAATTCATACACAGTTTGGTCAAATGCTTAACAGGAAAACATATTATGTGAAAGCATTTGAATGATGTAATCGAGGAAAAAAAGGGAGAGGAACAAATGGACATACTGTCTGAGATGGCTATATTACATATAAGAAAAGTCAAACATAAGAAAATCTAAACCCTAATACCAGAGGAAGTAATTGCAATGACAACAACAAAACCAAAAAAGGTGTCACATTTCTCAAGCAATTTCAACCCCCCACATCAACCACTTTATAAAGCCTTCAGATGGAGAAGCCAAAGCCTGACAAGGAGATACATTACTTCATCTTGTTCATCTTTCACATTTTTCTATGTCTATCACTCAATCCTACAGCAACCAACAGCTGACTACAAATGGGAAAACAAGAGCCAGTGTCACCTGTGAACCATCTATTATGTGTACCACAAAACCGTCTTGAATAATTTGTGTTAGGTGTAATATTCACATTTTTCTGCTATGCATGTACTGATCAGTCTTTCTTTCCTATCTTCATCTTGGCTCTTTGTAATCTTTCTCTAGTGATTTTCTATCTTTTAAACAGAAACTGAATTGAAAGGGTCTATTGTTCAGCCTAAGAATTGCAACTTTTGGTCTTAGAGTCAGAAAGTATGCCAAAAAGGAAGGCATTGCCCATCTAGTACAGTTTGAAAACACGCATATTTTAAAGGATATTTAAATACAAAAATAAAACAATCTTTCATGAGCCATGGTATAACTTCCAGGAGTCCAAGTTACCCTTATCTCACATTTCATGAGATTCTCCCTGGACTATTTCATACCTCTTCTAGACCTGGATTGTCCCTCTATTCTTGTCTTACTTGCAGTGTTGAAATTATCTCTATTCATCACCTTTTAACGCCTGGTTTCTATTTCATAGTTTAAAATTATTTTTCCTTTGAACCAGAGTGGAAGGAATCCTATCATTGGCTAAGACAAATGTCTTCCCTATTCTTTTTTCTGGATGGTGCCTGAACAACTGTCATAACTACTCAAATAACTGACTCATCCTCCACACCAGAGTACCATTTGAGAACAAAAAGGTCCTTATTTCTGTTTACTTCTTTCTTTTGCCTCTACTGTTATTATACCTTCCAACAGTGTTTCCAATCAGCAGAAAAAAACCAAACAAACCAGTGCCCATAACAATATCCTTCTTTGGAATTCCCATGTTTCCTTCGTATAGCCAATTTATAAGGAAATTGAGTTTGCAGTCAAAAAGATCTGTCTTCAGATTTCATACGTGGCCTTTTTTTTTTAATCTTGTGGCAGGTCTACATTTTTTTTTCTCTGTCAAGTAAAATAACTTACAATAAAGAGCTCCCATTGTGATTGCTGGTGTTAGCAGGTTGAAGGCAGCAAGGCATGCACCAACCACAGTGTTAACCACAGCAAGTACTGTGGTTGATAACAGCAGTGCTTGGAAAGATGAATCACCAGCAGCAAAAGCAGTTCAAGAAAAAGAAATACATACACACACAAAAAAAATCCCAACCCAAATCAAAGCAAACTAAAACAAAACCGAAAGGAACTCCATCCACCAGGAAGAACATCCAGAGAAAGACAGAGGAGTATAACTGGGAATGTATGCTTTGTAACATACTCTAATTTGAATACATTTCTCACAGTATGGACTTGTCTTCATGAATCATGATCTGAAAATACTTTATTGAATAATGTGATACTCAGATTTTTTCAATGAAAACTTATGGTTTTCTTCATTTTTCTCACTGCTTCAAATCATGGTTGTACACCTTCCTGTAAAACAGGTTTTCACACAACAGAAGTTCTTATGAATCTTAGCAGCATTCTCCATTTCATATTTTCTTAACTCTTGCCCCACTAGAATAAATGATTGCCTGGGTAAGGATTACCTTTATTTGTGCTTTCCTACCATCTACTATTCTGGACACCCAAACTCTGTGGGACCTTGGTGTGAATGCTTTCATACAAATCATGTCCATCATCCCTCACTGACAGCAAATGCAAGAAACACACGACCATAATGCACAGGACAGAACAAAACAGAACAGTGCTTCCAGACAGGAATGGTACCCTTGAACTGCTTCCCATCCTATGTGAAGGGAGAGAGGGTGAGTTTTAAGTCTTTTCTTCTAGCTAAGGAGAGATTGAGATACTCAAGCTAGCTGCTACACCATTGGGTATTGCATAGGAAGATAGAGGGAGACCTTGCCAATGGACTGGCTAGCTCACTGCATTTTTAGAGCTTTATGAATCGTTAAAAAGCTCCCCCCCTCTCAGAATGACTCCAGGAGAACAGCACACACAGTGCTGGTAGCAGCATTTTACCCTCCTGCTTCAGTATTCTACTTCAATACAAGATGGACCTGGAAAAGAAGGAACAAGCACAATGGCTTTTGAGGAAGAAGTCGCCTTCCTTTTAACTTCTTAAGGGTCAAGGCTCAAAAAACCAGAGGGTTAGTCCACAACCATTCCCTCAGTCAGTCAGCCAGCTGGGTAATATTACTGTTCTTCAGAAAGAAAGGGCTCAGTTACTATAGTGGTCCTTTTGCTACTTCATTTTCACATCTTCTATGAAGAATAAGTTATGGACTATAATAACTAGAGATAAATGTACTTTTACCTAAGCCCCAGCATAATGATCCAACTGATACCTGTCAATCAACTTTTGTCTCAGTAGCAGAGAGAAACTCCAACCCTTGCCTTCATTTGGGAAATGGTAGACAGGAAGAGACAGAAATCAAAATAAACACTGCAGCCTGATGTTTAAAGCTGTTAAGTTTTCTTAAGAACACCCAATGTAAGAATACCTGGAGTAACTTAAATTTCACATTTTAGAACACTCTGCATGTCTGAGTTAAACAAATCAGAACTACCTACAAATGAACAATACAGTTTTCCCCCGGTGGACTATACCACTGTTTCTCTAAACATTAAGAGTCATAGTGTGTTCACTATCAGCTGGACACCTATCCTGTCTCTGTACACTCACATTAAAAAACCTTCTTTCCAGTGCGTGTTACTCATAAATGTGCTGAATCAGACTGACTCTCTGCCCCTTTACGTTCTAGGGTGAATTAGGAAACGGTCTGTTATAGGATGATACAGGCCATTCTTTTGTGATGGTCTGCAGTTTTCTCTCCCAATACATTTTCTTTTTATTTAGCACTTCCATTTTTATCCTGTGTTCTTCTTCAGCCATCTCACACTCTCTTTCTATTTGCTGTATTTTTGCCACATGAACTTCATTCATTTGGATTAACTGCAGTTGCAAAATTGACATTTGCTGATGATGTTCTTCCTCATGCATCTTTTTCAGAGCACTTTCCTGAGATGCTTTACTTCTGTAGTTCTTATCTGCTGCTATTCTGACATCAGAACATGAAGGCTCAGGTTGGGAGGTACCTTCACATACTGGAAAATGGACCAGCTCTTTGTCTTCATCACAAAGTTCTCTGTTTGAGACAACAAATGACTCTGCAAAACAAGAGAAGCATTACAGTATTCCCTTCCCCTCCTTCAAGAAGCACAAATGTGATATTATCAGTTACTGACACATGCATCTAAACCTTGCACTTCTGTACCAAAGTACAGGAGCCACTACCTAATGCAGTTCTGTTACAGAATACTAAGGGAATAATGGTCTCCACTGAACCACTTTAGGCTCTGTTGATACATCTCCATGCCTATAAAGGGAGCTCAGAATACTAAAGTGAATGTAGACATTTATAAGTGGATACCTAAATTTAGGTTGCTGAGTCTGGAGATAAACCTTGATGCAGCTGTTTAAGCTAAATCCCTATGTGACTTGCAATATTTTTATGAAAGAACTGAGTGTCAGATGAAGAGCTATATCAACACAAATACCAAAAGAGTGAGGGAATAATAGGAAGAATACTTCTTATTCTTTCCTTATCGCTACTATAGATACTGTAAACACAGTAGTATATTTTTAGGAAAAAGCCCCTATTATTCTGACCTTGAGAAGGTTCTACCACTTCTTCTGAAATAAAACAGACTATTCATGGAACAGAATAGTTACCACTGCAAATGAGGGTCTCAAAATACATTCCTTTACAAATTTTGATGACTAATTAACGGTAAATACAATTATGAAAGAGACATTCTAAAAACATTATCTGGCAATGTAGCTACTGTTGTCTTTAGAGCAAGGACAGTCTCCTATGTGAGATCCTGACATATAATTTGCAAGAAACCATTGTAGTCACCCTCTCTTCTGGTTTTGCACTATTCCTTCTGTGTATGCTTGCCAAACAAAGAAGAATGTAGTTCTGAACTTTCTCAGAAAGGTCATTCTCCAATGTGGACTGCAGTGTGAAATATGGCTCTACATAGTGTTTTTAGTCCTTGAAAACAAAGGAGGAAAGACTTACAGGGAACTCTTGCAGCAGACAACTGTGCATCAATTTGCCGCTGGTGGGTTTGTTCGTTTGGTTTTTTTAACCAGCAAAAATTATACTTTATAAAGGATAAGAATATCCTTGGGACGTTCTCTGGAAAGCCAGCATGATAGCTACTGTGATGCCTGCCACAGAGCAGCAGATATGCCAGAAACTGATAAAAAAGAAATTTGTGAAAAACCTCAGTTTAACTCCCAAAGGCCTCGGCAAATACAGAGTCTTGTAATACAGGTCTGAAATGACTTTTCTATAACCAGCAGTCACAGCTAAGTGGAGAGATTTAGACTGCTGAAAGAGAATTACTGGGAAAATCACATACAAAACAATACCACTTGCATCTTTACAGTAACATTTATACCTTGACTAGAAGCATCAGGCTGATATTCAGAATCTTCTTCTGGTGGGCTCTGCAAAAAGTACATTTGCTCAGGCATTATGCTGGCAATCTTCTCTTTCCCTACGATGTGAGTATTTATAAGTGGACTAATACTTCTTTTTACCTTCTCCCGCCTCTCATGTGCCATTATCTTTTTTGTCCGTGCCTTGATATTTTCCCAGCATTTCTTTAACTGTTTGAAGTCTCGCAGTGATACACTGGGCTGTGAATTATATTCATGAGCTAGTGCTTGCCAGGTACGTTGTTTCAGAGCGATAGTTCTTGCATCACTTTTTTTACATTCAAGCACATATTTGTATTTTTCAACTAATGCAAGCAGCACACTCTTTTCCACTTCTGAGAAGTATTTAGCAGGCTTTATTATTTCGTTTTGCATCTTCTACTGTTTCTCCAAGAAGCCAAAATTCCTATGAAAACAATGTTGAAAGAAAAAAACAAACACAAATTAGAACTAGTTATACTATTAGGAAACCATGCTTCAGCAAATAACTCCTAAGCATAGCTCCTCATCAATTTTATTTTCTAGAATAGTTTGTGAGTAGTTCTAGAGTACATAATGGAACAATCAGGTAATATATAGCATAATTCTGTGCTGGTTTGTGTTGCCACTTTGGTGGGTACACAGTTCCAGCTGTCTGTGTTACAATTTGTCTTGACACAAAATACTTGTTATTAAATTCACTTAGTCACTTGTTTTCAACATCTTGTTTTCCTGTTCACTGCATTTTTTTACACCCAGAGAGTTTTCAAAGGCCTGAACTGTAGAACAGGTTCTGAAATCCGGCCCTTGATGACTACAGGTGTAAGTTTAAAGGCATCCTCATCAGGTTTGGCTTTATTTTCATACACAAAAGACCCTCTTCTGCCCTTGTTGACTCTGTATAACTAATTTCTTCCTTCTTTCTACAGTAAGTCATATGAGAAATGGTAGTTTCCTTTTTAAAGACCTGTCAGCTTGGTTCTGCCCTATGCTCTGCCCTTGTCCGACACCCAAAAAGCAGCAGGATCCTGACCTGTATTAGAGTCCTGATGAGAGGCAAGGGTTGCAAGAAGACATGAAGGAATTATGGAGACTAAGTGCTCAGAAGGTACAGGTGCTTCACTGTTTACTGCTGACCCTGTGGGTGTGGCACTTACTTTTGCTTGCCATGCTCATCACCCTCAGGAGCAAATGGCCAGGCTAAAAAGAGTTTTGGCCTCATTCAATACAGCCACTGCTATACACTTACACCGCATCAACAACTGCCTCTCTTCTCAAGCCTAGGACTTACGTAGTCAATAGGAAAGTGGTTGCTGATACCAGGGAATTCTTAGCCATCAAAAAAANTTAGCAACCCATGACTATGCTGTAAAATGTACTATTTTTCTTTTATCTTTTCACACTTTCCCCCCTATTCCTTTTCACCAGAACTGTGTAGCT
The DNA here is from genome assembly GCA_013396735.1 of Grallaria varia. Classification (NCBI taxonomy): domain Eukaryota; kingdom Metazoa; phylum Chordata; class Aves; order Passeriformes; family Formicariidae; genus Grallaria; species Grallaria varia. Next base: position 142,172 of record VWZG01001769.1, read on the forward strand.
CAAATTACTTTTACATTTGGGGCAGAAGCTTCAGGATAATTATGTAGAAAAAGAGTAGTAATGCTGCCTTAACTCGTATTTCTTCTGGTTTTAATCCTAAAATTCAGAGATAGAACATATATAATTGGTTCATATTCCTAGCAGTTTAGGACTCACCAAAAATCAAATTTCTGGTATTCTGCCCATTGTTTCCACTACTTCTCTCATAACATTACTTAACAATGCACTATATATCACTACCAGGTTTCCTCTTTCCAATGTATTTTTTCTTGACTCTACTGCACTAGGACATACTTTGTGTCATTCTTGTAATTTCTTTCCTCCAAACATCTTAATAGTCATAGTTATTCCCACCTCTTTCATTAAAGGTAAGTACTTCTAAAGAAAGCTAACAGACAAGCCAATATCAAAATGAGAACTCAACCTTTCTCAAGTAGCCCATTGAACATGACAAAACTCAACTGTCCTGGTTTCAGCTGGGACAAAATTAATTTTCCTCTTAGTCACTGGTACAGTGCTGTGTTTTGGATGTAGTACGTGAATAATGTTGATAACACACTGATGCTTCAGTTGTTGCCCAGTAGTGCTTACTCTAAATCAAGGAGTTTTCAGTGTTCCATACTCTGCCAGTGAGCAGAAGCTGTGAAGGAACACAGCCACGACAGCTGACCTGAACTGGCCAAAGGATGCTCCACAACATAAAATGTCATGTTCAGTGTATAAATGAGGAGGAAGTTGGTCAGCAGGTCGTGGACAACTGTATTGTGCCACACTGGTTTCTCTTGAGTTTTGTTCCTCTCTCTTTCCTTTTCATTACAAGTATTATTACTATACTTTATATTATTTCAATTATTAAACTGTTCTTATCTCAACCCACAAGTCTTACTTTTTATTCTGATACTCCTCCTCACCCCACTGGGAGCAAGGAGTGAGCAAGCAGCTGCATGGTACTTAGATGCTGGTTGGGAACAGCAAAACTAAAGCAAAGTGAATAGAAATAAGCAGTAGTCTAAGCCTAAGTTAAGTCGGTAACTAAGTTGTACCCCTACTGAAAAAGGCAACAAACACTCGGTTTGTAATTTCTCTCACTGACCAACGGGGTAATGGCCGGGCATGCACTGACTGGGCAGCTGGCACCTCTGTGGTTCCTGGCTAGGCACAGCTCTGCTCTCTTACCAAATGCTGGCATCATGAAGACATGGGAGAGCTGGAGTTTTTGCAGCAGACAGGATTTAGGGGACTAAGGGATAGACCCGTAGGAAACCAGACTTAAATAGTGCTACTGCTCACAGGACAGCTTGTTTGTTTTACATGAATGAAAAAGGTGGTAGAAGGAAGAGAGCTGGGTGGCTGAACTTCAGGAAGACAGTTTCCCGATCCAGTATTTCCTCCATCATACTATATCAAGTTACTTTTTCACAGTCTGTGAAAACTTAAGTCATCCCACATGTTGGTGACAGGAATTCTTGGACAGCTATAATTGCACAGAACAAACTAACCACAAGAAAAGACACTTCTTTCATAGCATACCATCATTATAATCTAGGTCTAATAAAAGAGAACAGCTCCTTCAGAAGTTCCTTAAATAAAACATAAATTAAGAAAAAAAAAAAAAAAAAAAATCAGGAAATTGACATCCTAACAAAGATACCGAAAACTGGCAACTTTGCTCCAAAAAACCACTCTGAAAGTATCTATTTTACTTATATATTTATTGTACCATTCCAAACCATTAAGATGCTTTGGATAGCTGCTGAAATGAAATTCTTGGGGCTAAATACTGGTTCTCTGTCTTAGCCTCAATTCCACCAAGGAAAGAGATGCCACCACCAATGCATAAGATCCAATCGCTTGTGACACTGAAAAGGCAGGATCAGACTCCATGTGATTAGAAATGGCTGATTCTACCTTCTGCTGAAGCATGTAAATCTTATTTCTGGGTTTGAAAAGGTATGAGAATCTCAGACAAATCATTACATGTTTGTATGTAGGAAACCCCTTTAATTAGAAACACCGGATACTTCGGAGACGAAGTTCAAAAAGTTAAACAATGTTACTAAGGACTTCTGTGTTCCAGGTGCTAAGCTTCTAGCTACACAGGTTGGCAGACATGAACTGATGTCACTAAATATCTACACTATTTCCAAATATGACTTCATATATAATAACAAATTATGGACTAGAATAAAAGCTCATTTTTCATGGGTAGAGTCACAGCAAACTTAAGTTTCACTTTCATACCACACTATCATTTATTTCCATTATTTTTACTGTGGGAGCATCAGAGATCCCCAGTCATATGCTCAAATATTGTACATTTAAGTATGGAAACATAGGTCCTACACTGAGAAGAATATATTAGTCTTCCTTTCCTCTGATCACAATCCTAGTATTTTTTTTCCTATACATACACACTGTATCTGTATCCTTTCTGTGAAGAAGCCAGGATTATGAACTAGGAGGCATAAAAGAACTCAAGACCTGGTATAAGCAGCTTTATGCACTTACTGCCCAAAAGAAAAGAGTTCTTGAAGATTCTTCTCAAGCTCTTACATGCTTAGCCTGCTTTCTTCAATATATTAAAGCCCATTTGCAATTAGGTGAACAGAAAGCACTCTTGACATGTCAGAGAACTTAAAATACTGAGAAGTTGCAGCAAAACACCACCATATATTTATATTCAACTATTTTTCTTTATGCATATTAATCACCTTCTGGCAGCCCACTGGCTCCTCTGCAGGATATAAGAAAGGACTCTCACATGCCCATAGAATTTCCATTTCAAGGCTAACATCTTTCCAGGACACATGCCCAGGATATAATTTAGCAGGTAGAAATCTGTGTTGAAATGAAAGTAGTTTACTCTCTACAGCTCATCCAGTAAACAGGATTGATTTGTGTGGGTACATGAGGACAGCTGCAGAATAAATGCTAAGAAACGAAGAATGGAAAGCTTCTCCCACTCTTACAGTGCCTAGGTTCCAAGACACATGCAGCAAAGAAGCACTTTATCCTAAATATCTTCTCCTGACATGACTCAATTCATAACTTGCCTTAAACAAATCAGTGTTCTAAGTACTTGTCCTCTCACACAAACCTTTATAGCTTTAAGATAATGGAAATATCTTTCAGCTCCTCATCTTTACTTTGAAATGTTGTGCAGTATTCTTCTTTCTAAGACTATAAGGCATGTGCTGTGATCTGCTGGAAGAATATCTTGAAAAAAAAAATCACACAAGTTAAGAAGAGCATATAAGTTCATAAGTATGTTATATATTATTTTCCTTGCACACACCTAAAGAGACATCTGAACTCCAATCTGCTGCAAAGAAGCCCTTCAGGCTGGCATGTATGAGCATTTTTTGTCCATGAAATACTATTTTAGGCATAAGAAAATGCAGAGAAAAAGTTATGGTGGAAGACAACCCAAATGTTAAGGTTACACTAACCAAACCCAAAGAAAATAGGAAAATGTGGCCATTGTGTGAAAATGAAGTTCACTTACCAGTGCCAACAGAATTACTACTAGAAATTGCCAAGGACTGAAAAAAAGGAAAATTTATGTATCCAACTTAAATTGCAGGTGAAGCTTCAAGCATAGTCAGTAATTAATAGCATTGGAAATAAATCATAATTTTGGTCTTTTCATTCAGCATTTGAGGGTGAACGAAAGGCATGGAAATGACCCAAACAAGTCACAACAGGTTTATATTTCATTTGAATGCCAGAACCAGCAGTAAACAGTGTTCTTCTGCAAATGTTAGCTTTTCCTTACTGAGCTTCCATCACTGTTCCAGGCCTGACCCTGTCTACCTTGAGACTTGAAATCACTAGGTAATTAGGTGCATATTCCAAATATGAATGAGATCCATTCGGAAATTGTGTTTTAATCAGATTAAAACAATCCCATCTCTTTGGGTGTTCTCCCCCCCCTCCCCCGCCCCCGTTTTAATACAGAGTTATCATGGATCATCCAGCAAATGAACAAAACAATCTACTAGTAAACATACACTACTTTGCCGCAATTTCTCCTGTCGAATTTTATATACCAATAGATGGAAAGGTATTAAAAAATATAGGATATTAGATTATATATATATATACACAGAGACAGATTTTAAGCGGGTCATCCCGGTACCGATGGAGGACGTCTAAAGCACTTTGTGCACGCAGGGTAATGGATGCAGGTTGTTATTCCGAACGATTGCCTGAAATCCACCAAAAATAGCCATAATACAGGAATCCTACCAGACTCTCCCGCACCCGAACTTCTCAAACATTAGCTCGAGCCTGTGGTTGGGTTTTTTTTTGTTTGTTTTTGTTTGTTTTGGCCCGGCCCCCTAATCTCCTCGCTAGCTCCTCTTCTGCTGGAAGGAGAAAGGCGAGCAGGTCCGGGCTCCACAAAGGCGGGCGCGGTGGCTGCGGGGGCCGGGGCGGCTCGGCTGTCACCCCGCGCCGCGGGCACCGGCGGCGGGCGCGCCCCACCCTGCGGCCCCGCTCGCTCCCTTCCTCCGCAACAAAGCGCCTCTCCCGCCCCGCTCCCTCCTCCCCGCCTCCCTCACCTCCCCGCCCGCAGGTCGCCGCCGCCTCCAGCTCCCCGCAAACCCCGCGCTGGATTCCCGACCCGACCCGCCGCGGCGCGGCCTCTCCCGCGGGACACGCCGCCCCTCCGTCCCGCCTGGGGAGCGGGAGCCCAGCCGGGGCACCGCGAGCCTGCAGGTGCGGCGGCGTTGCGGGGAGGCGGCTACGGAGGGTGTGCCTGTGCGCTCTGGGGAGCGCTG
>VWZG01001769.1:150526-170722 GCA_013396735.1 Grallaria varia
TGGAAGAAATACAAAATTTTGAGGTACAGTATTATAAATGATGTGTAGGCCTTAGCCAGCCACTGGGTATTCATTTCTGTTCCTTGTACTTTCCGTCTGCAATAATATTTCATAATAATACTTAAAACAATATTTGCGAACTAAGTGTTCTAAATAGAGTGAAAATAGGATTTGGGGTATAATGTTTTACAATAACTTTTGTGAATATGGGAGCATGTCTGAGCAGGGATTCACTTGTATGTGAATTTATTACAGTGCAAACTGAGCCAGACTGGTTTCATGGACAGTCCTTGGAAGAACAGCTTAATACATGTAAAGATTCAGAACCTGCACTTGGTGAGGGCTTCTAATACTGTAATTGTTTGCTTGTGTGATGTTTACCTTTACAGAGTATGGATTAGTTTCTTAAAATGTAAAATTAGGTAATGTGTAATAAAATCTTTTTATGGTTACACTGAGTAATCTTTTCCTTTAACATCTCTTTTGCAACTTGCGCTGATGATTTGTTTCTTAAGTTGTGTTTTGTTTTTTTTTTATTAATACAGGACTTAATTATATAATAGAATACCGATCAAAAGACAGTTTTCCTTTTCTTTATGAATGTCAGCTGTGCTGCTGTAGAACAGGACTGAATAACATGTTCATGCATATTTGTGGTTCCAAGCATAGACTGGCATACCTGGTAAGTTCTCTTTGTATGTTTGTTTTAATGCAATGGTTTAAGTGGAGAATTTGCTGGTCACATTTTGATAAAGAAACCAACAAAACGGTGTTACGTAGGCTTTTGTGAAAATGTGTTGGTATTGTAACTGTGCAACTATGATAAATAGACTTAAAATTCCTCTCCACAATAATGTGCATGCCTGTGCACTGCTTGACACTGATTTTTTAGTTCATTCTGTTTTGGTGAACCAGTAATGCCAATAATGAAATCTATAGCTAAAATTGACTAGAAATAGGTTTTTGGCTAATTTTTGTTTTATCTGTAAGAACTGAATCAATGAAGAAGCTGTTTCATCTTTCAGATGCTTTGAAAAGAACATAATTGTAAATGAGCATGATGCATATTAGATAGAGGCTGTGACTTTGAATCAGTATGGTATTCTCAGTTTTGAGGCTGGACAAGCCATGTGAGTTCTGTTGCCTGTTGTATGACAATTTGCAAAGCTCTTACGGTTTGTGTCAGCACACAAATGTTCAAACAAGATTTTTTTTCAGCGCATTCAGAGTAATGAAGCTGTCTGGTCTTTGTTTACTTGAGCATATTTGTTTAGGATGAACTTTAACAAAACTGAGAAAGCAGTATTCTGAAAGGTATTTTGATATTTCCCGTAAAAGTTGCCTAAAGTTGGCATTATATCCCACGTATCTTAAAGTCATAGAATGCTGAGTTTGTATAGCATTTTGAGGCAGTTTTAGAGCTAATATTATTGGGTGTAGTGTGATGAATCTGCAGTGATGTCTGTCATAAACGTCATGCTGTTTCTGATCATTAATTCAGATGTACATGCTGAGTTTTGATGCTCTCAACTCTTGTACTTTTTTGTTTCCCTTGAACTCTTTGCTGCAATTCTGAATCTTATGTTTGTTAACTGCATCTCTCCTATATTCTTAAATACTATAAAAAATATCAACAAGGATAACTTGTAAGTCATGCACATCCGATGGATTAACCCTAGGCAGTGGAAAAGGCAGGAGACTAAATGACTGGAATTTGCTCTGCTGAAAAGGAGCTGGGGGTCCTAGTGGATAACGAGCTGAAGATAAGTAGTGTACCTTGGCATCAATGTAGGCTAACAGCAAGCTGAGCTATATTAACAAGGGTATAGCCAGTGGGTCAAAGGAAGTGATTATTCCCATCCCTGATACTTGCTAGGCTGTATCCAGACTATTGTGTCCAGTTTTGTGCTACTGCAGACAGAAAGCTATTGATGAAGTTCAGCAAGTCTGCTGGAAAGCTGCCAAGATGGTCAGGGGGCTGAAGCACATTTGTGCTATGAGAAGTTAAGGTAATTGGCCTTGTTCAGGCTGGAGAAGAAAAAGTGTCAGAGAGATCTATTAGTAGCCCTCTAATACCTCAGGAGAGATTATTAAGAAGGCAGGACCAGATCCTTTATGGAGCTGCTTGGCAGGAAAAATTCAAACAGGGGATTTTCCTACTTGATGTGACATTTTGTCCTGTGAGGGCAGTCAAGGATTGGAGCAGGTTGTCCAGAGAGGTGGAGGAATCTGTTTTCAGAGATTTTTAAGACCCAAGTAGACAAAGCCCTGTGCAACGAGTGCACCAATTAGTGTAAACCCTGTTTACTGAAGATTTGGCTTCAGTCCCCTAAATTACTCTGTGATTCTATGCATAATCATTTTAATAAGTTCTACTGTGTATATGTAAAAGTTGACTTACTTCCCATGGTTATTAACTATGCTAGATCTGGAAGGAGTGTGTGACTTAAGGATTTGTGTTTCCTTATATTCTAGAGACAGCATTATCCTGAGATAGCAGAATCTGATGAAGTAAAGGGTAAAGGCTCTGAACTGAAGAGAAAAGTTAGGCAAATTGCATTAACAATTGAGAAGAAAGAAGGAAGAAAACAAATAAAGGTACATTTTTCTGAAGCCTCATATTTGATAAACAAAGAAGATAATTTCTATTACGGTGGGTAGATTTGCTTTGGATGGTAGGAAAATCTTACTTTTTTAACCTTTATTACAGGTGCTTTTAGTAATTTTAGTAATTCTTCCAGGATTATTCTGGACACTGTTTCCCATTGGTCACTCCCAAGTATTTATCTTGTTTGAAATAATACTTATGCTACCCGAGTTTATATGATTTTAAAGTGCACAAATAATGAAAAACATATATACCCTAATATTTAGTCAATTCTCAGCTCTGTGTGTGTATGTGAAATAACATGTTTCATTGTTGCTCGGAAACTACCTTTGTGATTTTCTCAATCAGTTTCTGCTTTGTTAGTGCCTCATGGCAATTTTCGAGGGAGCCAGGTAAAATTTATGGTAGTACAGAGGAAAGTGTGGGAATTTGCAGATCAATAAGAGATTGCCAGCAGTGCCATGGGGTCACAGGAACACCATAAACTTCAATTATTGGGGAACTGCACCCTTAGAAGCATGGTCACGTGAAGATACCTTCATTTTGCTTTCTGTTGATATTTACACCACAGTAGTACTTATAATGCCTTTATTTGGGCAGGCAAAGGTCCTTCTTGAGGTATACCTTACCACGCTGATTCATGACAAGCGTATTGAGGTGCACAGTGTTCTTTATGGTATACATTGAATTTTTTTCCATCAACTTCAATGTCTGTCAGCATTCTGCTTGCTAAGCAGCATTTCTTGACAAGATCCCTTGCTAATGCTACTTAATGTGGCTAGATGTTTCCTTCCAAAGTGGAGCTCACAAGGTTCAGTGTTAAAGCTGGCTGTGTCCTGCCTGTCTGGAAAGAGACCTGTGTTTCTTTCTGTGTGATACTATCAGGCCTAGGCTCAAGGATGAGAGCCTGCACTGATCCTACTCTTTTTCGATGAAAAACAAGTATGGAAATATTGGAAGATCAAGTCAATGCTATAGAAGGGAGAGATTTAAGATTATCAAATCCTTTCTGTCTGCATGTCCTTCATTTTTAACCTCTGCTTAAAAAGAAAAACAAAACTATTGGCAGCAACTTTTTCATTTGACCTACTGAAATTTCTACTTGACTCCAGGCTGTTTATTTTACTTGAGATTTAGTTTCATGGATATAGAAATAATTAGTTTCTTCTATATTTTGTAGACTTTTCTGGTTTTCTGGGTAGTTTCATTATATCCATAGCAAATCCATTCTTGATTTAAGGAACTTTTAAACAGAGCATGTATAAGTTGATTTAATTTTACTGCTATATCTTCTGAAACCAGCTATTTGGTTGTGTTTCTTTTTGGTGGTGGTTGTTTTTTTTTAAGATCTAATAGAAATTTAGTTGTGATAAATAAGTGTTCAGGTAACTGACTGCTTTTTGTATATCCATTAAGAGATTTACACGTGTTTTATATTGCTGGTTATATATTCTTAAAAGCATTAAGTCTGATAGAATACCTATGGAATAACTTTATCCACAGAATAACTAATTAAATGAATTTTATTTTTAGGTTGTTATGGATGCTCCCACAGTGAGGAAGAGATGGCAAGAATGTAAGTGTGCTCAGTGGGATCTAAATTGTCCTTTTTACTTTGGGTAAACTCCTGTGACCTAAATCAGCTTGATTTAAAGACAAATTGAAATATTTGGTCAGCGATTGTGTGCACTAATGTTCTCAGATGCATCTTGTACAGGTTATATTGAAAATCTGATGGATTGAGAAGTTCTTTCATGGTCAACATAATTGGAGAGGCCTGTTTTATGTGGCTTTGTTCTCTCTCCCTTTTTCTATTCCAGTCTCTCTTGCTTCCCAGGATCCTTTACCTATGATTTCTTTTTGTCTGGTTGCTTATGCAGTGCCAGCTACTCACCAGCAGTTTGGTGAACTGGGCAAAAGGAGCAGGTGGAGTTCTAAGGGTGTATTTGATTGGCAATGCAGAAAGCCACACAGAATGCTTAAAGCGCAGCTCTAGATGTCATCTGTGGAAGAAAACTTCCTGTTTTACTAGTCATTGTTACAAAATTGTATGAATGTGGTATCTTTGAGAGTTCCCCATTCAGTTTAATCTTTAATACTCATTGTAGTACAATGTTGTCTAGATGGACAGACAGTGTGCCACTTTAGAAAATGGCTAAAAATTGCTATGAGACCCTCATTCTCAGACCTGGATGGAAATCAAAGATTTGAATTCAAACTAATGTGCTTAATTTTAATGTGTATTATGTATCTTAAAATAGCCCAGTAGAAATAATGAGATGATCTAGGTTAGCAATGTCATACTCTGAAGAGGAAAAACAGCAGTTATGAATCTAGGAAAGTGGTTTGAAATAAGTTGAGTCCTAGTCAAACTACATTTCTTGACTGTAACCTGTTGGTTTATATGTCCAATTTTGCATGTGACTGGCATTCTGTGTTTATAGTATTTACATATTTTAAGAAATGTATACATGTAATTATATCCAGGGTACAAAATGTTTAAAACTTCACTAGTTTGTATTTAATATGCTGTCACATAATAATGCTTATAAAATTATTCTTTGAGTTTGTAACTACTATTGCACAGAAACAGAGCTAGCTGAAATTGAAGTGCAGTTTTAGAACCATCCTCTGTCAAGATAATGTCCATTATGTATGTTTGTTTAGATTTTAGTGGAGATGACAGCTCCTCAAAAGCTAAAGTTCAGCATGTGGATGCGTTGCTTAGTAGTGCAGAAAAAGCAGATAGTAAAAATAAAGATGGGGAACTGCCAGATCCTGTTCAAGGTAAGAGGAAAAAAAATTTTTTTTTTTTTAAACTTTAACCAGTGTGTGAATTATTTACTCTGTATGTGCCTGTTTATAACTTCCACAATTGAGTTATAGATGGTGAATTTGCACAGTGTGTGGATAGGCTTGGGATCTGTGGCAGAGAAAAGAATAATCCTAGTATTGCAAAGAAGGCAGTCCTGTTTTACTTAATGTTGCTGGATACTTCAGAATGGAAACAAGACAAGATTCACAATTAGAAATTTTTACTACGCGTATTTTTGGAGAATCGGCACGGACTCTTTGTGCGTATAAGCTGTTTTTTCAGTGTGAAGGGGAAAAAATGGGAACAGCTGCATGCCAGGCTGTTTAGAGCACAAGATGAATAAAAACGAAATAATTGGATAGATTTTGTCTTTTTCTTCAATAACATCTAAAATATTTGATGTTTATGTTCTTGAAATCAAAGCCAGAATTAAATATAAAAATCAGTGAACACCATGTAACTGAATAAACGTCAGAAGTTTCTGCTTGGTTGTAGACTTAATGTCAGAGATGAGCTTAGGATTCTGTCTAACTGCATTATAATTCCTCTCACTCAGAATATTTCTGATCAGAAATACAAACTTGTGCTTCATGGCTGAACCAAATCTTTGGTTCAATTAGGTTCAATTTTTATTTATTTGTTCACAAGATACCTTACTTCCACCTTCAGGTTTTATTGATGTTATCTTTAAAAATATTCTAAACAAATAGTACTTTTAAATTAAAATAGAAATGCATTACTTAATATACCGGTTTTATTGTTTTAGATGAAATGAATGTTCAGGCGGAGAAGGAAGAAAGTCAGAAAGAACAGGCAAAACCAGACAAGGAGGTTGAACCTAGGAAGGCTATTGAAATCAGCAAAGATAACAACTCAGAAAGGTAAAAGATACAAAAAAATCCACCACCTCCAAAACCCTTTAAGGGGTTCACTTAAAGGAAAATGTTGTAGATAGTCTACATTGGATTTGCATAATAGTAAAATACTTGTCTTCTGAAATTGTGTTCAGCTGTAAATTCCTCTCACCAACAGACAACCTGGTGTATGTAAAGTGACCTCAGATTTTGCTCTGGATGCAACTGGTTTTTGTTTTTAACTGTGTTATCCTTAAGGTGTAATCATCATGTGCTGTTCCAAATATTCAAAAAGAACGCTTCCTCATGGTTTAAAACCACTTCTTGGTGGGTTTATATCAGATAATTAGGGTGGTATATGAACTGGTTTTGGAAGGGAGAGCTGTAACAATTTGGGTTCATCTTTACAAAAGATTTCATGGAGGGACAATAAGAAGTATTGTGTTCTAAAATGGTGAAACTCTGGTTGCTGCTTGTAAGCATCTTATTAATGTGAAATCACAGTATCGTGCATTCAGTTTGAACTATCAGCCTTTTTGTAAGGCAGATGTCTCCAACATTGGCCATCTTTGTGTAAGACCAGGAACCACAGGAAAGCATTCAATAAGGGATATACGTGAATCAACCCAAACATAAGATTTCTGTGCTGGCAGTTCTTTAGTTTTTTTCTTAATGACATTCTCTTGGGATTTTTTTTAACTTTAAATCAGTAATATCTCTTCTAGACATGGAGGACTAATACCTTTTGTTTATTTACTGTTACTGAAAAGGATCAATTGAAACCAGATTCAAGTCCAGGTTTATGAATCTTTGTGTTTGTTTATCTGGCTTTCAAATAACTGTAACAGTTCTGAATCTGGAAAGTAAACTAGTTTGTGAAAACTTTAAAAATAGGGAACTAATAAAAGCTCAGATGTCCACATCTGGAAATGCTGTTGTCTATTTCTCCCTGATACTGATCCTCACTGTGCAGTTCTGTAGTTTAAATTTTAAGAACAGCATCCTTTGGAAAATCTTAGTGTTATTCTTTTAATCTGGTTCAGATAGATCCTGGGTAACTATGAGCAGCCAGGTGTTTCAGTGAGAGACTGATTTGAAAGTTAGTTACTAAATTAGGATTTCAGCTTGTTCCTTTACTGTTTATTTTTGTGAGATTACTGAAAGCTGTGAACTCTCTATGTAGTTTCTTAATAGGAATAAGATCTGATTCTCATTGACAGCAAGCTGTCCCATGATGCTTCCACTTAAAGATTCTGCAGTATGTCTGAGAATTTATTTGACTCCTTATTACTTATCAGTTAAGTTCTGAAGAAACAGTTGTTAAATTATTTTATCATCATCTGATTTTACTACACATTTGGTTCCTAAGAAAGATTTCAAGGAAGAGCAGAGCTTAAGCTTGGCAGTCATAAGGTTTTGGTTAATGTAAGAAACACCCAACCACCTTGGTTCCTGGGCTCACAAAGGAGTGGAATGTATTACTACAGTGTCAAACTTTTTTATTAACTCTGGGTTTTAGAACTTATGTACTAGATAATCACACTAAAAAAAAAACAAAACAACAAACCACAAACGTAAACCGCATAAATAATTCTTATGATGATATCTGGGACCACTGGGATTTCTCTAAGGAAATAGTATGTGACCTTTCTTTCGGAGTGTGTCAGAACTACTATAGTATTAGTGTGTTAGGAGTTTAAACTGATCATCAGTTATTGGCTGGTTACATGTTTTTGATGGATCAATCAACTGAATGTTTTACTTATTCTGTTTTAAGGTGTGAGATCAATAAACAAGCTCAGGAAGAAAACAAGGGAGTTGAGGTGAATATTTTTCTGTTAATGGGTTTCTCCAGGGTCCAATAGTTGGGAAAATAATTTCTTTCATATATGATTGCCAGTGGCCTTTGCTTATTCAAATTAATAATATAATTGACAATAAATTAGCTACAAGTCACTGAGGCAAAACTATTAACAAGGTTTTTTCCTACTTTGTTATAAAAACCAGTGTACACATTTCATACAAGTACAAACATTAAGAGCAAGAATTTGAGTAGCCAAAATTGTTACTATTTAATTATATTTGCTGCGCATGATAGATCTCTGGACTTTTTTTTTTTTTTTTTAATGTTAAACAGCAAGAATTTACAGCAAATCCTGAAGAATTCACGAGTCAGGAAGAACTTTTGGGTTATTTGGTGAGTATTAAATCTTACCTTGCAATGTAATTTTTGTAAAAAAATTTAAAAATAAAAAAAAAAAGACTGATTTGCTAAACCTGAAATGTAGGCAGTATGATAATCCAACAATGAACTTTGTCAGAAGGCAGAATTCAGAATAAAATTATTGTCACTGAATTTATTATGTATCTATTAATTCTCAAGTTTCTAGACATAATTTTTGCTAAAGTGCTGGTTTGCTGTCACAGCAATGACTTGCATTGAAAATTACTGCATTTTTCTCAGCTACAGCTTAACTTCACTCTTAACTACATGTTGTCTTAGTTTAAAAAGAAACCAAGATGTCTATCAGTGAAAATGAGGAATCTTTCTGCATTAGGAAGGGGGTTTCTCTCTCCTCAAAACCACCACAACCTTTGAAATTAGAGACTTTAATCAGAAAATGTAGAGAAAAGGATAACAGTTCTTTACGCTACAAATATATAGGTATATATATGTATAGCCAAAAAACCAGACCAGAACAAACAGCAACACTGTAACCAAAACTTTCGAACAAATCAAGTTCTGTCTCTGCCCTTTGGTGCCGTTGTATTCACAGACAGCAGGAGGTGATGCTGCGGTGACTCGCTCATGGGCTCTGGTGAGGCAAAGACATGGGTAGGGAGAGGTGAGAATACCAAAGCTCACATGGGAATGGCGGCCACAGCGATGGGCTGAGGCCCTTCCCATGGACAGTGTAAGGGCCCTCTCACTGTCTTTTGTCCGAAAGCGTTGAGGGGCTTAGCAACTCCTCTGCTGATGGTGCCAGCCCCTCAACAAGCCTATATAGAATCCACGCAGTGGTGTAGCCTGGACCCCCCTCTCAGTGCTTCCACCAGCCCAGCAAGCGGTGGCTGGGACCCAAGCAGATGGATGACAAAAGGGTAGAGAGCACCAGGAAACCTCTCTTTCACCACTTCCTCCAGTCCTCTCCCAGCCATCACGTTGGAATACAAAGCTATTAGCTATTGCTTGTTTTAGGCTTTAGACAGTTAGCTGGCTCTGGGAGCAGGTAGTGAGAGAGCTGGGCTTCAACAAGCTGTCTCATTCTGGCTTCCAACTCCCAAACCACTGTGTTGGTAAGGGACACCAAAAAAAAAAAAAAAATCCATGAAAGATTTTGAAACTACAACACATGGTTTAGATAAAATGCCTTTTAAAATTTTTTTTCTCCTTTTTTCCTAAGTGATCTATGATTTTCAAATGAGGAATTTGGAAATATGTCATTCAATAATGGAAGCAGAATGAAGACAAATATCTGAGATATGCAGAAGGGAAAAAAATAATTTTTAAGAAATAAAATGCAAGTTGTGTATTTAAGCGAAACCATCCCCAGAACCCCATAAACTACAAAAACCTGCCTATTCCCTCTGTAAAGTAAGAGGCAGAACGCCAGAATTCTGTTCAGTTGTTGAAAATACATATTATGTAAACATTCAGAGCAGTGATCCAATCAATAAGAGCAGAAAACTAGCAGTTGCCAGTTGTTAGATATATCAGCAACATTCAGGTCTTGCATACAGAAATGGTGATTTTAATAAAAGCACCAGTGACAAACTGCATGAAAATGTTTACTGGTAGTTGCTGTGACAGAGCTACTACGTGGTTATTTAAGCACTATTGACTATCATAAAATCTTTTATCATCTTTTTTTATAGGGAATTATTAGGTGTAAGGGTTGCACCTTGTTAATAAACTTGAATTTGTTTTGAGGCATATTCTTGCTTAGTATGATTGTCCTCCAAGAATAAAAGAGGACTGGTGGGAATGTGATTGGAACATTATGTTTTGTAAAGATTTTTTGGAAATTTTTTAATAGCATCTACAGTCATACACTGCTTTATGTGTCTCTGTTGTTGGATTCAAAAGGTTTCTTATATGTGATGGATATAAAAAAGATGCATGTGGTCTTTTTGGACTCTATTTTTTGGCCTTGCTGTTCATACTGTGAAAAGTTGTTCAGTAATTATCCATACTGTATACTTTTTTAATTGTGAATGTCAGCTGAGCATACTATGAAAATAGTATGCTATTTGTCATTAAAATAATAATATTTTCTGAATTATCTCATAGCAAAGATACCATCGCCCACATGTAAGCTTTTTCCACCTAGCTTTTGACAATATTTTCATTAAATATAAATTGTTCTAACCAGGGAGATAAATACCATTAGTGTTAACATTGGTTATATTGTATTTCTATGCTGTCGCATACAAACTTAATGATAGGTTTTTATTACTTTTTTCCATTGCTTGGAGTGTCCAGATGATTAGGTTGTTAGGAGAGACCTGCAGTTCTGTTACACTGTGCCTAATGCAAGTGTTTTCAGGAGGACTTCACTGGTGCAGGAAAGAGGATGACACATGTAGCCCTCTCTGTGAGGGCTATTGGTACTAGAACTTAATCCCCTCCTAGAGCTTCACAGCTTCAAGACTGCTTTTTCCTTAGGCTTTTGGGGAAGAAAAAGGTTAGTCTAGGGCAAGGCAGCATGCATTTTTAAATTCAGTAGCATTCTGGCTTTTTGCTACTTTCTAGAGAAATGGGTTATGACTACATTGCCTCAGGGAATGTGTACACATTCATTTGTATGCAGGTATCTTGGGAAGAGATCAAAATACTTAGAAAAAAGCATTATCTTCTCTGTATTTCCAGCAATACTCTTGGGTTGTTCATTTTTTGAAGGATTGTATTGGGTAGTTGCAGCTTTTTCTGTTAGGATCCTCTTTCATTCCCTACCCCCAGTCTATGAGATTAAAAACTGTATTTGCTTTATAATTTCAGCCATGTCTGACAGAAGGATAGAGACAGAAAATGAGATTCCTGCAGGTTTGTTTTTAAATTGTGATACTTCAGTCTTTCAGAGGGAAAGTGCTTTATTGTATGCTGTTTTCTTTTTTTTTTCCCTAGCAAAGTTTTGAGATACTGAATGAAGACGATGCTTCATTTATCCTGAAAGTTACACAGACTCTGACAGATGCACTGGTGGAATATCGTCATCAGGCTGCATCAAACAAAGTAAATGCAGATTTTGTTTTGATTTTGTTCTCCAAATCTCTAGGTTCCTGTGATTATGCATTTTTATTATTATAAATATTTTAATGAAACAAAATTGTTGTGGAGACTGTAAGTTTTGCCTATTAAATATGTGAATTTTTGTAGTGATGATAGGATAAAATTTTAGCTTTTCTGTTCATGAGTCTTCATAATTTTTGTTCAAAGGTGCTTGTACTTTTTTGTTGTTAATAGAAAATAAAAATTCTCTTGTCTCTTGTTTCCCCATACTTGTCCTTACATCTAAGTTTTTCTGCTATTTTTGCCCCTTTTTAATTCTGACTTAATCTTTTCTCATCTCTACCGAGTTTCGTGACGCTCTTGTTCTGTATCCTGTTTCTGTTCCTGGCCTTCGCCTTATTCTCCATGCCATCAAGCATCATTGATATTTACATTCTTACACAACTTTTGGTCCTACTCTTTGGACTGTTCTCTTTGAGGTCTCTTTCTTCTTCCACTATTAGAAACCCAGTTTTTCCCCTCTCTGCTGTTATTTTTGACTGACTTGTCTTTACATAGGCAGTACATATGGAGGTGTTTCGAGTACTTCTTTGAGGCTGCTAACATGTTACAAAACAATCAAGTTCTAACTGAAATAACTTAGTAGTTGTAGAAAACCAAAATATTTTCCCACGTTAGGCCATGTTAGTATTGTAAACTGTGATCTTTCAACTGGTAATTTTTTAACTAAACCTGTTATTTTGAGTGTAAAATGCTATCTTTTTAGACCTGACAGGTTGAGAATTCGGCTTACTAAGTATCACTTCCTTGGCTTTTTCAGATGTAAAGAGTTACCACGGGCAGTGTATACACAGAAGTCCATTATCAGCCCTATAATTTTCAAAGAAATACTTGATTTTTCAGATTTGGTAGCAGAAATACTGGTGTTTTATTTGGTTTGTGATTATAAAAAGTGTAGTAGTTCATAATTTCAAGAAGTTATCCAGATTGACATTTTGAGCACTTTTTTTTTTCCCCCCCAAACTCATAGGACTTCTTAAATGTTGAATATAATAGAGAAGCAGCATTGGAATATTCCACAGAACAGTCTGACCTGACTTCAGCAGATGTTAGTGACTCTGATACTGGTACTGTTGGCTTTGATCTTACCCCTGAACGTTGCATAAAATTGTACTAAGCCTTTTTTTCCTGCTTCTCTAAAAGCAAAGCTCAAGAGCAGAATAAAGCCAGAGTCAAATAGCATAAATTAATAGTTTTGGGGTTTTTTTTCCCATCCTCTACAAATATTAGAGAGGGAAGACTATTAGAAAACATTGATCCTACTTAACTGTGGGATTTGGGGAGAAATTGAGTTAGTGTCAACTCTGACTTTCTTCTGTTCAGAGGCAACTGTTTCTAAGGAGACTTTCAAAGTTTCTCTGGCTTTTTTTTTTTCACTTCCCCTCCTGATATTTATTTCACTTCTTGTTGGTGAAGATGCTTACTGCAGGTCTAGTGAAATTGAGATGTTAGTGGAAAGAAAATTATGTTGTGTAGGATGGATAATACCTGAATACTGAAGCTACTTGGCCTCGGTACTTCTGATTAATTTTTTCAAAGAATCCTGATTTTCTTGGAGGTCAGTTCCCTCTGATATAAGCAAATGGCTTTTTTTCTTAAACATAGGAATTATACTCACATGCTTGGAAAGGCAAGACAGCCATAATACTAGTGAACTTATTTTATATGATTTTTTTTTTCTGTGTGATGTCAATTTTCTGATTTTTCTAGGAAATTTAGCTTTTGAAAACTTCAGTTAGTACAATGCTAATAAAAATCACAGTGACTTACAACAGATGAGATTTGAAACCATTATTCCCTCTTTGTAAGCATAATGCAAATAGCTTTCATCTACCTCTCCACCCTTGTTTGTTCAGGATTTTCTATAAATGGAAAGTATTCCTGACTCTTGGTTGTTTGAAAATGTAGCAGTCAGATGTGAGCCTTACCAGCAATAATGCTGTGCCAGACTGGAAATGCATGTTTTGAAAAGCCCTATTTAGAGAAACGCGTAATGAAGAATCTTCAGAATCTTCTCTTACTGAAAAACATTATTTCTCTTCTTTAAGACTATTCAAGCAGCCGATCAGCTAAGCAGTCCTTATCAGTAAATGGAGAAGATGAACCCCAGAACTCTTCAACTGGCTCCTCAGACACAGCGCATGAGAACAACGTCATGACTGAGTTTTTGAACAGCGTAAAAAATATGAATGTTGAGGAAGTTACTGCCACTTTACACAAAATAGCAGCATCAAATCCAGCTTTCAGAGGTAATTCACAAATGCATGCATACACACACACGTATATAAAAATATACATAACATATTTTGTTAGCTCTGTGAAATAATAAGGGCTTATATGGATCAAAGAACTTTGAGGTATTCAGGAGGGCTGAAGAGACTTCATTTTTCTCCCAGTTCAATTTTTGCAGGTTCCAGTTTAGGAATGGTAATTCAGAATGGCTGTCTTCCCATAAAGGCATTAATAATTGCCAAATTTTTGAAAATTCTTTCCTCATTTGGGCATAGTAACATTTACATAGTGAGAGACTGTAAACTAAACCCAAGCATATTGTTATTAGAAAAAAAGCAGAATCTTTTGTCTGTGCTATAAGTGGAGAAATGATGTTGTGAATATCAACAGCAAAGAAATTTTTATTTACTGGTTCCTGAAGGAATTGTATTTGCACAGTAACATAGAAATAACAATGAATCAGAGACAAGTAGTCTATTTTGCTTACAAGTTTCTAGTAAGTTTCAGCTATTAAACCTTCCCCCATCTTCAGTCAACTACTGCCTTTTTTTCAGAAATTTCCCGTGTACATTTCTAAGCCTCTCAGAGAGTGTTTAGAATCACAAAGGTTAAAAAAAGAACACTGAAGATGAGTACATTGTAGGGAAGCTTAAGATATTCTTTGCCTGAATGCTGACTGTGAAAGGAACTGGGGAGAATGAAGTCTGTGCCATAACCACTCACAGGGCATGTGTGTGTGCACACAACTCAGCACAGTACCTGTTTGGAATGGAAGTTTTGGAACAAATTGACAACATAAAACCATGGGAGGAATAAACTGCTAGAACTCTTCTCCAGATCAAAATGGTTAAGATTCTGATGGTAATGACTCCTCCGATAAAGCTTCCTTTGGAACCTGAAAATTTGTAGGTGGCAAATATGGTTCTCTCCTGTGGTTTTGTTTATTTTGAAGGGTTTTTTGTGTGTTAAACACAGCTGCTTGCTCAGTCTCCCCTATCACTCCCCTGCAGCTGGACAGGGAAGAGAACAGGAGGAACAAAAGTGAGAAAACTCATGGGTCATGATAACAGTTTAACGAAGGGAAAATGTTGGAGGGAATAACTGATGCAAAGACAATAACTTGGCACTTCCCACAAGCACACTGATGCCCAGCCAGTCTCTGACCAACAGCCACCTTGAGTGCCAAGCCAGCCTCCTTGCCTCCCCAGGTTTTGTTGCTGAGCATAATGCATAGAATCCCTCTGGCCAGTTGTCCCAGCTGTGCCCTTATCAGCCTTTTTCCAATTCTCAGACAAATCACTGAAGGAGTGCAGAAATGAAAAGAGAGAAAGCCTTGATGTACAAGCACCCTTTGCAATAGCCAAAGCAGGGTTATGTTATCAACACTGTTTTGGCCACAAATCCAAAGCATGGCACCATACAGGCTGTTACAAAGAAAGTTAACTCCATCCCAGACAAAGCCAGTACAGGGTGCCCAGTGATCTTTGAAAGTGTCAGCTTCTATTGGACAGGTGAGTAGAAACTGTTTAGAAAAACAAGGTAGGGATTAGTGGACACCTGGACAAATGTGATATGCTTAGAGTGGCTGGTAGGGAATGAATATGGCTTTTGTGATAAGAAAAGCCTGCTTACAGACTTTCTGCAGTTGTTTGAAAGGGGTCAGCAAAGGAGTCAGATCAAGGTGATCCAGTTGATATAGTCTGTTTATAATTCCAAAAAGCTTTTGACTAATCAGAGGCTTTTAAGGGAACTAACTGGCTGTGGGAAAAGAGGGAAATTCTGCGTTGTTTAAATAATAAAGAGATAGCAAATGGTCAGTTATCTTTTACAATGAAAAGAGGTTCCAGTAGAGAACCGCGGACCTGTGCTGTTTCATATCTTCACAAATGACCTGGAAAAAGGGATAAGTATCTGGATGACAAAATTTTGTCAAATTTGAACCAGTTAAAAGTGTTGGTTGACCTGAAAAATTTCAAAAGCTCCTCATCAAATCTGTGGAAGTACCAACTTGCCTGTCAGAAGAATATGCTGAATACAGGGAATTAAGGAAAGAATTAAAGATGGGGGGAATAATTTTGCTGTTGTATAAACTCATGCTTTGCCTGTACCTGGCACAGAGTAAAGGGTTTCTCTTATTTCAGATAAAGGACTTTGCTGCTGCAAAAGGTTTAGAGACCGCAATAGGAATATCTTCCATATAAGTGATGCAATAGAAAGCTAGGACTCTTTTTGGCCCGGAAAAGAGATGACTAAGATATTGCAACAGAGATTTGTAAAATCATGAGTGGATGCAGATGACAGACAGGATTCTGTTCTTTCCTATATAAACTTGGAGTAGTGTGGGAGTCAAAAACGGACAAAAAGAGATTTAATTTAATTTGGTTCTTAATGCAGTAGTAGGTGAATAATCTATGGAACTCCTAGCAAAAGGATACTGTAGATACAAAAGTGTCACATTTCCTCATCTCTACCATCTGGCCCAGACTGGGCAAGTGTTTGGAAGTGCACCACTGAAAAGTTTACTATATCAGACTTCCCTCAGAAAGTTTCCTGAGCAGAAGATGATCTGAGATGAGGAGAATATGATATTCCCACACCCCACCAAGCATCAGGCACACTTCCCCTGCTTTTACCCTTCCCTTAGCATTTTGTTATGGGTGCTGAATGTTTATTATTGCCGCTTAAACAGTCCCCGTGTTTCTTCTACTTCTCCTCACCCTCCTAAAGTCATGGACATTAATTTCACCAAAGGAACATGGCCTTCTTGCTTGTGTTCACAGGAGAACACTTGAACTTATTGTTACACTGATAAAATTGAACACTTATCATTGTGGTTTCCTGATTATCAGCTGCAGATCATTCAAAGTTGGGTTAGAGGGGCAAGACAGACTCTTTAACTGAACCAGTACAGCTATTCACAGCAATATGCAGTTATGGTTTCCAGGCACATTCTGATTGCTAAAGTTATGGTGGTTTTCATTTATTAAGAAAGATCCAAACTCATCTCAGGATCTAACTGTTCTGGTATAAATTGTGGTTTAAAATTAATTTTGTGATAAAATTGCTTACTTTCTGGTTTTGTTTGGTTTTTTGCTTTAACTAAGGAATTGATATTCCGAATGTTGTAAGGATCCTGGCTGAAAGCGGAACTTTGAGGAGACCAAGCAACGGCAGCACACAGTGACATGGTGGTTAATAGAGCTAATATAACAATGTCTACTTTCTGTAAGTTTGTTGTTTTACTTAATATGAGCTCAACAGAGTTGATTTTGTTATGTTTAGGGTTTGTACAGTGTTATTTTAATTAATAACTTGATTTTGAGATTCTTGTTACTTATTTCTCCTTGTAGCTGAAATTTCTATGTTATGGAAAGGTTGTAAAGCTCATGTTCTTTCTTTCCATGTAAAACATACTTTTAAAACAGGTAACTTGTGTTTTTCAATATCATTAAATACATTAAGTACCTTTCTTTTCTTACTGATGATCCTTTTACAAAGAGTTATCAGTAGAATGAACTACTGCCATCAGCAGTACAGATTAATCCTAAAACAAATACTCGGAAGTTATTCCCTGTGGCTGCTGGGCCTCAAAATTTTTTGTAATCAAAACCCTTCTCCCCTAGAAGGGTTATTAATAGGTCTCCACATGTTTTTAAAATAAAGATTAAAAATTATAATAAAAGGTCAGTGCTGTCAGTCTAGTTCTGAGTTGCAAAGTGCCTGGATTAGGGCCAATTTAAGGAACCTGGATAAAGCATGGAAGCTTTAACGAAGTCAATAGAAGTTGGCTATGCTTGCAAATTTAGGGATACATCCCAAGATATCTGACTAGACTCTGGTTAAGACGCACTGATATGGTAGCAAAAGTATCTTTTGTCTTCTCTTATACCACCAGTATGAGAATTAAATGAAAGCTGGCTTATACTGTCCTTCAGGCTCTTTTAACATGAGTTTTTT
Source organism: Grallaria varia (assembly GCA_013396735.1). NCBI lineage: Eukaryota > Metazoa > Chordata > Aves > Passeriformes > Formicariidae > Grallaria > Grallaria varia. The sequence continues at coordinate 168,283 of VWZG01001769.1, forward strand.
TCCAACTAAAGTACTAGTGGTTTTGACTGAACGTAAAGGTATATATATTAATGACTTCTACTTTTGTGGAGTGGTGAAAAAAAGTTTTGGATGGTTATAAATTAGTGTGCTTGCAAAACAATATTTTTTAAAACCTAAATTGTGTAATTAAAATTTGCTTCCTGCTTGTGATGTTGGGTAGCATTCAGTGGTTCTAATTAAAGCTTTTCAGCTTTGAAGCCAAATGCTGGTATAATATAGGCATTCTGGGGCCAGATGGTACGTGAACCTTTCAATGTTAACAGTTTCTTGGAGATCTGGATGGAACTGAGAATCCTCATCCTGATGGTTTTACATCTTCATGTCATGGAATGCAAGATGCAAAAAACTCAGGTAATAAAGAAAGCAGCAACAAAATTTATTAGTTTTATTCTATGAACAGACACGGGAAGGAAAACAGTTCACTGACAAAGAAATTGAAACACAAAACACTCTCTTAAGGAAGCTATGAAGAATTTCTGGAATGCAACTAAGTCAGTACTTGTCAGAAGCAGAGATGGAACCAGAGTTGTTACATTTAATTTACTCTCTGTATCTAGGGACAGTGTTAATACCTGCTTAATGAAGGTGAACTTGATCAGTAAAAATTTTGAATTCTGAAAATAAATATAGAAACATCTTTTTTCTGTTTGTTTTCAAAGTGCAGAACATTCTATGAATTAAAATAATAAAAGCAGAACATTCAGCTGTTGTAAATGGCCATCTCTGGGACAGCTGATTTTTCCTTTTACTGTGAAATCATTCCTAGTGGAAATAAAGTCCAAACTAGGTTGAAATTTGGATGTGAGGTCTTTTTCCCCTTCAGTGCACGAGGAGCATGGTGAAAAAGAAAAGACCCCTGAATCTGTAGCACAGTGATACCTGGTTTGAACAGTGTGTGTGGCAGGGTGCTGCTGTACTTCTCAAAGACAGCTGAGAAACCTGAACTGTTTAAGAGTCATGAAGGGTATGCTTCTGGAAATGTTTTCAGAGAACACAGTCTAACATAGTCTATGCAGCTGTACAATTACTTTCCTTTTTTTTTTTTCCTTTTCTCTTTTTCCCCCCTTTTTTTTTTCCTGATGCAAATAGAGGCTGCAAAGGCATTGTATTATTCTGTTCTGTGTCTGTTTCTGTTTTGTGATGGCTTGGTATATTCTTATAGTAATGGAAAATAGATTTTAATGTTTTACTTGTTCCAGTATTGCAAAGTAAGGAAAAAAAAAGGCATTATCTTTAGTGATGATGCTTAAGCAATGCTGTTGACTGTATTTTACAGTATACATTTTGGTTTCTCATAGTAACAGCAAGGCAGACATCTGGAGTAACAAGAGAATTAATAGAGTTAAAAGTTAAGCAATGGCAAGAAAAATTAAACCAAGAGAAAATTATTTTTTCTGTAAGCTCTACCTTGGTTTTATACATTTTAATTAGAAACCAGAGAGCTTTGAGGAAGTGATTTTTAACAAAAAAGTGCAGAATTCCTACTTCTTACAGAAGGCATAAAGGGGAAAGGAGAAGAGTGTTCACAGGTCAACTGACGGGAAATGAAAAGTTTAAAGCATGCAGCTGCAGAGTTACTGTCAGGTGTGGATTGTGACTGGCTCTGCTCTAGGAAACATCCTCCTCTTGTGTTGCTTCCTGGGTCTCCTGGGGTTGTGCACTGTTTGTAACTTGGGAATTCATTATCCCTTTGGAGCAGCCAACTTCATCTGAGTGTACAAAGGTGCATAGAATGCCTGGGGGTTTATGTGTGAAGCCTTAAATGCTAATGCTGGCTCTGCAATGCCTTCACTGAAAGAATCACAGAATCGATTAGGTTGGAAAAGACCTCTGAGATCATCGAGTCCAACCTATGACCGAACACCACCATGTCAACCAGACCATGGCACCAGGTGCCATTTCTAGTCTTTCCTTCAACAACTCCAGGTACATTGACTGCACCACCACCCTGGGCAGTTGACTGCAATGTCTGATCACTCTTTCTGTGAAGGAATTCCTCCTGACCTCTAACCTAAACCTCCCCTGGCACAGCTTAAGACTCTCTTCTTGTCCCATCACCAGTTGCCTGGGAGAAGAGGCTGCCCCCCACCTGGCGACACCCTCTTTTCAGGTAGTTGTAGAGTGATAAATTCCTCCCTGAGCCTCCTGCAGACTAAACAATCCCAGCTCCCGCAGCTGCTCCTTACAGGACTTGTGCTTATCTCGGTACACTTTTTATTACTTTGTCACCTGCTGTAGTGCCAGAGCCGCAACCGAGAGTGCCCCACTTCATGGGAAGTAAATACATCACAAAATCACAGAATATCCTGAGCTGGAAGGGACCCACAAGGATCACTGAGTCCAGCTCTTAGCCCTGCACAGGACCGAAGAGTCACACCATGTACCTGAGAGTATCGTCCAAACACTTCTTGCACTGTGG
>VWZG01001769.1:170753-261775 GCA_013396735.1 Grallaria varia
ACGGAAGGGGAGCTGTGCACACAACCCCCAAGGCCGCGCTCCCGCCGCTGTTCCCGCGGGGCGGCATCCCCGCCCGGGCTCCGCCAGGGCCGCCGCGCCTGCAGGGGGCGCCAGCGCTCGCGCCGGAAGCGCACCGCCTCCTTCCCGCGAGGGGCGCGCGCTGGGGGCAGCGGCGCTCACGTGGGCGGCCGTTTCCGGCCGGGGCTCTCGGCGGGGGCGGAAGCGGGGCTGGCGGTGGCGCGCGCGTGGTTGGTGAGCGAGCGGGCGGGCTGGCCCGCGGGAGGTGCGGGGCCCGCCGGGGAGGAGAGCGGGAGGCACGCAGAGAGGGGAGGGAAGGGTGGCAGGAGTATCCGCCCCGGCGCCCTTCGTCCCGGTCCGTCCCTGCCCGCGGGGCCGCCGCCGCGCCCGCCCTGCCCCTGCGCCAAGGGCCGCCCGCCTTTTGTGCCTGCCACCCTCCTCTCCCCTCACGCTCCTCTCACGCTCCGGCGGCGGGCAGAGGGCGAGCGCGGCCGCCGAGGGCAGCGTGCCGCTCCCGGGGAAAGCGGCGGCATCGGCGCTGCCGCCCCACGCCCCCGCCCCACCTCACCTCCCAGGGCCGCTTCCCTCCTTCCCCGCCCCGCCTGCCCCCGTACAGCCCCGGCGGTTCCCGGGAGCCGAACGCGCGGCCTCCGCAGCGCCGGGCGGGCACTGACGCGCCTTTATTTGAACGCCTCGCAGGGCGGCTGCAGCGGGGCGGAGGGAAGCGGTGCTCGGGGAAGAAGCCGGAGGATGTCCCGGGACGGCGAGGAGGGCGGCGTGCCGGCCTAGACCCGCGGGAGGAGCCGCCGCGGCGGTGCTGGGGTACGGCGTGCGCGGCGCGGGCCGGGCGGTGCGGGCCGGGCCGGTCCAAGTGGCGGCGGCGGGGGATGCGCTGGCGGCGCGGGAGCCACGGGGAGGTGACCGCCTGTAAGTACCGCTGCCCCATATGGGAACAGAGATCGCCCGCGGGGAAATCCGCATCGGGTCAGAGGAGTTCAATCAGGGCGTGTGCCTTGCCTTCGGGTTTCTCAGGATTTTCCTGATTGCTTGAGCAAGGTGGTGAGGCTCCCTAAGGATACTGCCTCAGAGCTGCGAGGAAGTAATTACAGAATCAATTAGGTTGGAAAAGACCTCTGAGACCATCCAGTTCAACCTGTAGCTGAGCACCACCACCACGTCATCTAGACGGTGGCACTGAGTGCAGTCTTTCCTTAAACTCCGGGAACAGTGCGCCACCTCCCTGGGTAGCCCATTCTACTGTCTAATCACCCTTTCTGTGAAGAATTTCCTCCAGATGTCCAACCTAAACTCCCCCCGGTGCAGCTTAAGCCTCTTGTACTGTCACTAGTTGCCTGGGTGAAGAGGCTGACCTCCACCTGGCTACCATCTTCCTTTCAGATAGTTGTAGAGGACAGTAAGGTCCCCCCTGAGCCACCTTTTCCCTAGACCCTTCACTGCAGTGAAATTACAGGTGAAACGGTTGCTCCTTTTGGTTTCTCTCTGTTTCTGTGGGTGACTGAGTGACGCCTCAAGTGGCTTCTAAAAAGTGTGGATTGCAGCTTTATGTTAAAGAAAGCTTGCATCGATTTGAGGTTGTTTTAACGATTTGGGTTGTAAAAACCATGTTAGTGCATAAACTATTAGATGCACTTAGCTCACTCTTGTTGGAGACGGGCCAAGTGAAAATACACACAATCACGGGTTAGTTTGAGTTCAGCTGGTGCAACCCCCCCTTCCAAAGCAGGGTCACCCAGAGCAGGTTACACAGGAACATGTCCAGGTGGGTTTGGAGTACCTCCAGAGAGGGAGACTTTGCAGTCTCCCTGGACAGCCTGTTTCAGTGCTCTGCTGCCCTCCGTGTAAAGTTCTTCCTCATTTTGAGGTGAAACTTCTTGTTGTTTAGTATATGGCTATTACTCCTCATCCTGTAACTGGGCGCCGCTGAAAAAGCACTGTCCTCTTGGCATCTGCTTTTGAGATATTTGTATGTATTAATGAATTCCCCGCTCAGTCTTCTCCAGACTAAACAGGCTCAGTTCCCACGGCCTTTCCCCATGAGACATAGTTGAAGTAAAAAGCAACTGTTTTTTCAGCAAGAGGTTTAATTAAAATAGTTACATAATTTCATCAGCTGTGTACAATTTTTCCAGATGTCTTATTAAGTAGACAGTGGTGTTTGCATGGCTTGAGCTTTGTAACTTTTGTCTCTTGATTTGAAACTTTTATCTCTTAATTTAGCATGTTAGGTATGAATTGTAAATGGATAGACTTAGATCACCAATAAATTATTTCCAGAATATGAACTGCAAGGTAAACTGTTCTGCTTTGGTTTAGTAGGAGAAAGGATATTTTATAAGCCTCATCCTTTAAAAGACTTAATTGATTTTGCTCAGGTGTGTGGACACCTGTGTTGCGAAGTTATTAATGCTAATTGGGAGCCAAACTTTCATCTAGTAGAGTGAAGATTTCTAAATATCTCTATTAAAACAACAAGCCTTGTAAGTGGTAAAAAGCTTTATGTCAAAAGTTATATATAAAGTAGTGAAAAGTCTTGTCATTCTTTTCTAAAAGTTGCACGTGGTAAAAATCAAAACTTTATAAAACAGTGATTGTTATAGTTGGACACTAAAGGACCTTTTTATTTTGGCACCAAACTCCGAGTTTTTTAAAAGCCTTTTGAGTTGATAGGTTATTTATCCTAAATTCGTACTTCAGTTAAAGTGTCTTTCATATAACTTTTTAAGCTAGCGTGTGAAAAGCAGAAATTAAGTTGTAGTCAAATGTTTGTGTAATCAGTTGTTTAAATTGTTTTAAAAGAATAGAAAATGACAGTTTGGTTTAAAACGTTGTTGAATTATTATCTGGATGATGTATGTATGAAATACTCTAGTGCAGCACAAATTTCAGCTTGAAGTCCATTGGGAAATTGGCTGTAGAATTCTATTTGCTAGAATTCTAGAGGGAATGATGATCACATCCACCAGAAAAGAATAATTGTTTGGATATGTAATTTAGAAATTTCTGGGTTTGGTCAGCTGTATTGTTGGGGGTTTTGGTTTGGAGTGGTTTTTGTTAGGAGGTGTTGGGGTTTTTATAGAAGATTAAGGGATCCTGTAGTGTAGTGTTTGTTGGGGTTTTTTTGGTGTGTTGATGGTTTTGCTTTTTTTTTTAACCTTGTAGAAGTAAGAGTGCTTCAATACCCAAGCAGATAAATCAAAGCAAAAGAGCCATTTTAGAAACATGGATGGGTTTTAATTTGCTTTGGTTATTGTACCTCTGTTCTAATATGTCTACAAGTTATAAGTGTAGTGACCCATACTAGCTTGTTTCTTATGCCTTATTAAATATGACACTGTTTTTCAGTCTCTTTTTACTTACTCTTTATATGTGCCCATTTAGTCTCTTCCCTCACCGCCCCCCTTCTTCTAGTTACCATTTTTAAAGGCTCAGACTGGATCTTTCGGTGCATAGTGGAAGTTTTCTTAGGTTTCTTGTCCTGCTGTTATTGGGGAAGGCTTGATTGTACCCATGCTTGTACCTGTGCAGTCTGTGTACTGTTAGTGATGGACTTGGTAAGCAATGTACAAATGAAATGAAGCAGTTTGCTGAGCTCCTTGGCTTGACAAGAATCAATTATGTAAAAAGTTGCTTTGTTGGCAGGAACTTTTTGAAACAAAACAAAATCAGCAGCTTAAATCCGGTAAAGCAGTGGCAGGTGCAGATACTTCAGTGATGTTTTTCAGTAAAGCAGTTCTCAAAGCAAAGACAGCCAAAGGAGCAGCAGAGTGTTTTCTGGACACTAGAAGAACAGCTGCATAGAATCAGTCTGCATGACTGTTTAGTCTAGCATCTGGTCTCAAGTGTGGACACTAGTTTATGCCTAGGAAAAAAAAAAATAAAAGCAGTAGACTGTGCTAGGAAGTTGCTGCTCTTTAATGGAAACATTGTTTTTGCTGTGTTTTTAATAAAATCAAAATTTTGAATATCTTTTTTCAGAGAATCAGAATGACTAAAAAAAGGAAACATCAGGAAGATTTCCAGAAAGTGAAATTTAAAGTTGGGAAAAAAAAGCCTAAACTAGAGAATGCAACTGATACTACCTTCAAAACAAAGGCCATACAAATTCCTGAGCAGCTTAAAGAAGATGGAGTGCTTCCTACGCAAAATAGAAAACTTAACATAAAGGTACAGTGTGACATTACATTCTGAAATTACAGACGATTACTTGTTGTTCATCTAGGTTTACTATGTTTACCAGAGTTTAGGAAAAATTATTTATTTTTAAAAAATTTCGGCAGGGTATGTGAATACAGCCTTGCTGTCCTGACAATAATTTGACCCATGAATCTAATGACTCAGTTTGCTGGACCAGCATATAAGCCAAGGGAAAGGATTTCATCAGTTTGAAAAACCAATTGCACATTGATTTAAGTATCTGGGATTAACATTTGATTTTTATGTCTTGGATCATTGCTTAAAGACAGGGTTTTAAGAAGTTGACTTCCTGAAATGATGTTTTTAAAGAATCTTGTATTTCTTTAAGGGGTGGTTTTGTTTTCCTTCCTTTGTGTTCTCTTCTGTCTCTTGCTGCTCTCTGCTTAAACTGAAGAAAGCTGTTGAAGCTGAGATTTCATAGTTCTACTTTTGAGAACAAGAATGGGAGGACTTACTTTTGGTCACCCCCCTGTTGAGTCAGTAGGGTTGTGCATAAACTTAAGAATGAGGAGTATCTAATAACCTGAAGGACAAGTCATAGTATCTTTTTTTCCCTGTCGTTGAATTTTGATGGTTTTTTTTGTTGTTGTGCTTTAAACTAGTACCATGTTTGTTCTGAACATATTTTTCTGTTCCGAACAACAGTACATCATAAGAATGTCTTTTTGAAGTGTTTAAGAAAAATGTGATGGAAGTAGATGGGGGCAGTTTAAAGAGCTTCACATTATAATGACAGCAAGTATATATGTTCGGTTTTTTTTAGGACCTGCTTTCACAGATGCATCACTATAGTCCTGGGGTTAAGCATAATGCACTTCTTGGACTCAAAGACCTCCTGTCTCAGTATCCAGTTTTAATTGATGCACACCTTTCAAGTATAATAAGTGAGGTGGCTGCTGTGTTTACAGACAAAGATTCTGGTGTCAGAAGAGCAGCTGTTCACCTGCTACAGTTCTTGGCTTCAAAAATAAGAGCGGAACAGATTGCTCCATTTTTTCCTTTGGTAAGTGCCCATCTCTCTAGTGCCATGACGCATATCAGTGAGGGAATTCAGGAAGATTCATTGAAAGTCTTGGACGTTTTATTGGAAGCATACCCAGCTCTTCTTACAGACCGCAGCGTTATATTGTTGAAGAATTTTGTAGAGCTTATTTCTCACCAGCAACTTTCAAAAAGACTGAAAAGCAGGGACAAACTTTCCTGGATGCTCTCTGTTAACCCAAATCGCAGAGTAACTTCTCAGCAGTGGAGGTTGAATGTACTTACCAGGCTCAAAAAGTTTCTCCAGGCGGTGGTAGATGGATCCAGTGAAACAGAGGATGAAGGGCTTCAGGAGCAAAAGGACAGCCCTCATTCTGTGAGGAACCCAATATGTATAAGTTGGAAGCTCCATGCAAATAATCAGCAACATATACAACTGTTTGAAAATGGTGGCTTACGACCAAAGATCAACTCATCATTTAGACTGAGGTGAGAAAATGTTAGCTAATTTGGGAATTAATGTCAGTTGCGTGATCACAATTTAATTTTTTGTTGTAGGATTGTCCTTCAGGCATATTTTAGGACACTTAATGTAATGTATAGTCTTACTGCATAGGCTTGAAAATATGAAAATACTTAGGTAACTGTGCCATGTGTCTATCATGAACTTTCCCATTATATAAGCTTTATTATATGTTATTCATAACAATTTTGTATGACCAACTGTATTAGAGTCTTTTTGGAATGCAAACTGACAACTTGGAGGTTTTTGCAGGATATCAAACAGGCCTAGGGGCAAGCAGGCAAATGTCTTTAAATTAAATGTAAGCTTGTTTGTGATAATGAATCTTACTGAAGTTTTGTGCTTTTACCTTCAAGAGTCTATCATAAGATTAGAAGTCTATTTTCTTTGACTGTAGCTCCTTTTAAAAAGTACAGCATGCTAAGAAGTGTCTGGTGGTATGAAGTTCTGCTGATTTTCCCTCTCTAGATATTTTTAATCACTTCATGGGTTTATATCTTCACTGTGGATAAAAGATGTCTCGTCTGAGACATGCTGATGAATATGGAATAAAGCGTAGCGTGCTTAGTCACAGAAAGGTTTGTGTGGATTTTAGTGGTACTCTAAACAGATGTGAGCTGAAGTTAAGGGAGAAGTAAACAACTTTTTTTATTTCTCTTCTTCCTTTCTGATTCACTTAGTAGAGAGGAACCTCCCACGCCACTTTATGGTGCTTTTTAAACATTTACATTCTCGTAGTATGCATTACTATTGATGTTACATACCTCTTGGTAGGAGATGTGGAATGAAGACTTGAAACATGGAAGGAGTTTAGCTGTTATACAGCTGTTACCTGTACATACCAAGGTGGTTTGAAGAGAAACCACAATCCTTGTTTGACTGCTTGAGAAGATTGAATGAGAATGAATGTCAAATTCATCTAGGAGGTCAGTGGCAAAAGAGGGTATAAAACCCACTGCCTGATCCATTGCTATGTCCGTCCTATCTTTGAATAAATGAAGTGCAGAAGAAGAGGTCTCTTTGAATACCACAGGTGTTGGCCTGAATTAGCAAGTGTTTTCCATCTCTGCCATGGAGAGACATAGAAGACCACCCATTACTGTTCTAGCCAGCATGAGTTGTGCTAGGTATAGGCAACATATAACCGAAGTAAAATGGGCAGCTTATTCTCATAAAAGTGGTTGTTAGCGTAGGTGTTTAGTCATGACCAGCAGTATCTGCTGCAGGTAAAATTTTATCTGGAAACTAGACTGGTAAAGCCCACGTAAGGCTCAGAAAAGGTTCTGTGCTGAGCCCAAGATGGTCTTATTGACTCCATCTTTGCAGTCAGAAGCACACAATTGTGGACCACTGTATATCAGAGGATTCTTATATTGTGCCCTGAGTGATATGCAGTATGTGATATACTGTGCCTTGTAACAGCTGAAGATGCATTGTATCCAAGGTCTAGGAAAATAAACTGTACATCTGGTGTCACCTGAACTGGATTCCGCTTTTCTGAGAAGCTAGATTTTGGTGAAACATCGTGATCCACTTCTGGTTATAAATACTTTCAAAAAGATGTTTGCAAGCATAAGGAAGAGCCAGAAGAATAGAAGGAAACGTGGCTAGAATTCAAGGCGAGATTGGCAAAGCGAGTGGATGGCAGCAGAACAGAAGAGTAGAAAAGGAAAGGATCATCTGCAGAAGGTACAAAAATGTTCTTGTTTTATTGCATTTGTGTGTGTTTTTTGTATATTAGTTTTTCACAAAGGGCCAGCACAGCTTGTTTCAGTGGTTTTGCATGAAATTCCAGTAGTGAAAAGTTGCTGTGGTGGGTTTTGTATTTGCCACTGAAGTATTTTCTAATAATCTCAGGGTGTTTAATTCTGTCACTTCCAATCCTGGTTGTGGCCTTTTATGGGTATTTCCAGGCCTCTGCTGTGGCCACTGCTGCAAGGGCAGAAATTACTTCTAATAAGAGGTGCAATACTAAGACTCTGTGTGTGTTTGAAGAAGTCACAAATAATCAAGACATAACTATAGGTAATGACTTAACCAAACCATAAGTAACTATTTGCAGTGCTGTGTGTTGTAGTGGTGGCCTTATCACTAACAGTGCGAGTAAGTCAACTTTATTCTTTAAAAAGTAGGCTTCCAAACACCATAATAGCATGCTGAATTTTTTAAGTTCCCATATATTTTTAATTTTGTAAGTTCATGGGGTCGGGATGACAATTTATTGATAATCCCGTGATTATGGAAAGAGATTTTTGGAATCAGTTTGCAGTATTCAAGTTTAATAAAAAGGATAGATAGATAGAGCTTCAAATTCTGGATGATTCAATGGTGTAAGTCTTAAAATTATCTTCTGTTGTGTGCTCGGTCTTCCTACTCTGTGCAAATTAAAGATTACTGTGAATTAGGAGATTGTTAGAATGTATCCTCTACATTATGTGCTGACTGCTGTTTTTTGCCTCAAACTCGTTTCAGGTGTGGAACAATGGAAAGCTTTCACAACTTTTTGTACTAGAAGTGGTGCTGAGGAGAAACAGTAGACCTTCAGACTCTATTGAGAAAGGACAAAATGAAGCTGCAGAGAACAGCAAAGAAAACTTGAGAGACCGAAATGGAAGACAAAGCATAGTCAATGAACATATATATGGTGTGACATGTGCGTCAGATAGAAATGGAAAATGCAGTTCACTTGGTGTACGGTTTGCTGCAATGGAAAAGGAGGACTGTAACCTGGCTTAAACTGCAAGCCGTAAAAACTTACAAGCTTCCAGTGACTTTTCCTATTTTAAGAAACAACAAGTCGTTTGTTTATTTTCTGTTTCTTTTACACTTTCTGAATTTCTGTCATCTTGCTGTCAAATGGCAGATATTTTACATATTTTTAATTTGTTTGGCCCTGCTTTATAAAAATATTGGCATTTTAAAGAAAAATGGTAGTTTAAGGGAAACACAAATACCTTTCAACACCCCTCAATACTATTTCATACTGATAAGAAGGTAGTATGCTTTGTAGTGTTTCGAAGAGTCACCTTATCATTAAAGAATAGTGATAACACATATGTGACAAAAAGAGTAATTGACATCAAACCCTCCCAGTTCCAGTGAACCTGTATTTCGAATGATATTATACTAATCAAATAAACACTGGACAGATTCCTGTAAGACTGTCATTATCTGTTGCTGGTTCTTAGATTTTGTTAACCACTTTTGTGTTAACCTTGAACGTGTGGCATGGTCTTATCTTGAGAGATAGGGGCTTCTTTTTCAAGGGTACATGAAAGCTGTGCTAAGTATTCTTACCCAAATGCTTTCAGCAGCTGTGAGGGCGTATCCCTTTTGGCATGAATTCTTCCTTTTTTCATTCCTTGTTTCAGAAAGTACTGAAACACCTGTGTGTGTGTTCCTATGCATCTGTAGGACTCTTCACATGCATGTTGCCAACTTCTTAGGTTTTCAGGCACTGTTTAATAAGGAGATTTCTGTGTTCCAGAAATGGATTGCTTGAATTCCAGAGTTCTGCTGTAATATCAGGTATTCTTTTTGGATAAATTATTAAAGACTACTATTTCAGAGCTATTTCAGACTCTCAGCTGAGTGTGTAATGCTGTCCTGGCATAGCATTTACAGGACAACCTCACTTTTTCAATGAGATCGTAGTCTTGGTATCAACTGGCTTGTCCAATGACACTTTAGAATTCATTGTGGTTATGATTGGAAGATGGGATTTGTCTACTGTGTCTTGAGATGACTGAGCATTGAAAGGTCTTAAGATAGAAGCATTCACCCTGAACTGTTCATAGTCTGTATGAAACTGGTGTCTATTGCAATGTCTGCAGCATAGAAAGGGCATAAAGCAACAAAAAAGGGGCAAATAAATTAAATCCACTGGATAATTGCTTGCTGCACTTAATGCTAAGCTTTATAAAATTTTAAGATATCTGATACTTGTAGTAGATACTAAAGGTAATTTTTTCTTTCTTATGACCAGTTATGTTTCCACTTGTCTATTTTATTTTGTGAAGATTTAAATTCTCTCTCCCATCTTGCCTTCATTTAAAAAGAGCTTGTATTTGTCTCACACTTTCTCTTTGTTCCTTTTTCCTGTACCTTTTACAGTTTGGTAATACCTGGGTTGCTTGTTTCCTGGGGCTTTTTTTGTTTATTTTAGTCACTTGAGATACCAATTTCAACCAGAGACAAATGATAGAATAAAATATTCTCTTATATGCATTTTGTGGATGATTGCAACAACATGAAATGTAGCTTCATAGAGGGATATAACTAATTAGATAATTTAAAAATGACAGGATGACTTCAGAAAACTGCTTTACCTCTTCAGTATGGAATTAAAATAATCATAAACAGAACTCAGCATATCTGTGGGAAGAAAGCAAATAGTTTTTCAGGTCCTATTGTGAGTGTATATGTAAAGAAAAATCACTTGTAGAACACTGAAGTAGAAAGGAATTTATCAGGAAGTTCAGTGTTCCAATTTTATGTATGTTATGATGGGAATTCCCTGCTGTGAATTGGAAAAAAAGTCATAATGGAAAACAATTTCAGAAATCATCAGTTGAGTTACTGTTGCTTTTATTTTTTTAATGGTTCTGTATTGCTTAAAATTAGCAGGTGTTATTCAGGGATTTGTTTCTTTCAAGAATCTTTTTAAAATGTGTACAAGTTCTCTGTATTTATCCAAGAGCAGGATTTGCCCATATCTGCTGAACATCCCTTTGGAGACACATAGAAAGTGTGTTTTAAGTGGGGAAAAAAATAATTCCTTGGTTTTCTTGATTTCTGGTAGATGTTCTCTTCATTTGAACTGTATTTTTTAAATATTTTCATTTTAACTTCATTATCAGATTTTAATAATTTTCCATCTAGTTGTTTTCCAGAGCAATATAGCTAAACGTCAGTGGGAACCAAAGTTATATTTTTGCAGAAATTTTTTCCCCTATTAATATAAAACCAGTTGTGTTTCTTTGTAGCTGGAGATGGTTATTAACTGTAATAAACCTCATGCATTTGACAATACCTTCTAGTCAATTTCATTATTTTGCTTTAAGGAACTTTAAACTAAAAGGTTTTTTTTTATATTCTGTTGTGCTGAGTACAGCTAATTCCTACCTGTTGGCTGAAGATGATATGATGTTGCAAATCGTATTTCTCCACTTAATAGACTTTACATATTACAATGGGGAAAGAAATACTGAAATGTAAGGGAGTTAATACAGAAGCCCACAAACTTGCAGGGAGACTCAGGAGCAGGTTTGTTGTACATGGTTTGAACTCCCTTTTGTCCATACTGAAGTACCTACCAAGAAACCCAGCAAAACATTTAATGTGTTAAAAAAGTAATTTTTTCTGTTATTGAGAAAGCAGGAAAGTGGTATTACTGTAATCTTGCTTTTAAAGGAGTGATCTTTATCTTTTTACCTTCTTTTTTTCTTTTGTTGTTTAGGTCTTTGACAAGTGTAATGGACAGTGCAGAAAAGGGCCTGTCCTCGGCTGAAAACCTAAAAGGTTTTATTGAGATAATAGTTCCATTACTGATTGAGTGCTGGATTGAAGCATCTCCTGCACAATCAGCTCCCATTCTTGGAAACCTTTTGGAATCAGAATCTCAGCAGCTTATGCAGCAAGTGCTTAGTATAATACATTTGTTGTGGAAGCTCACAAAGCGACATGATGAAACATACAAAATGGTAAGGGAGAAATGATCCATGGCATAATGATGACAGTTTGTTTAGTTTTGATTAGGAACTAGTGATTTGGTGATTGAAAGTAGTGGAAATACTTTATTAAGAGAGAAAAAGCCTAGGTGTTGAGTAGAATTTAAATTTGCATTTTGTTAAGTCTCGAACTCTAGAAAAGAATCTGTTGAACTGAGCTATGAGTCCACTTCCAGTCACCAGGAATCCTTCACAGACTGCAGGACAAAACCCTTAGAAACTTGTGGTATTGGGGAAGGGGAGCATTTTGTCTCCCAGATAACCTCTAGAATATAAATTTGAACAAAGTGTAGAATGTCTGTTCCCCTTTTCTGTGTGTTGAAAAATTTTGCAGGAGTGGGTGGAAATGAACAAACCCTAAATGTTTGGAACGGTGAGAGATAAAAGTGATATGCAATTGCTTAATGCAATCTATGTTGCTGTGTCATGATTGTTAGGATCGTAAGTCATGGAATCAAAATCCCAATAAGCATTTTGGAAAATATCCTTGAAGTTTTTTTGGCCGAGTTATTTTCTGTCTTTTATCCTGATAAATGAATTGTTTTTCGTTTAGTTGGTTTTCGTAACTTTTGCTGTTCTTCCAAAGACTTTGCAAATTAGAGACAGAACATTATTTCCTTTTTGGCTATTGAGAGTAGTGGGAAGGAATGTCTTGAAAACTCTTTGTTTTACCTGTGTATAGGACCATCGGTCCCTTTGCTAAACAAAAAGCCACACGTAGACTATTGGAAAACATCTGTGGAATCATTACATTACCCAGCATATGCAGCCTGAGGGATAGATTCAGTGTGTCTGAACAAAACGTGGTGTTACCCTTGTTCCTCCTCATCTTTCCTAGAGGGCCTCTTGGAAGCAGGCAAAAAGCAGGCACTTGGCCAGGTAATGGTCTGTGGCAGCCTTTCTCTTAAGGATATGATGGAGCTGCTGCCCTTAGCCATAGGGTTCCTGCATTTTGGTCACATGAAAGCATGCTCCTCTGTCAAGATACGAACTGTTTTGGGTGCATGCAGTTGTGTTATAACCTCAGGACATTTGAGGAGGGAAGAAATTCTGAGGTTCATACAACTTGGTTTTTGTGGAGTGTATTTCATTTTAGATAAAGAAAAAAACCTACATAATTTATCTTATACAACATATACAACATGCATTCAAGTGTCTCAGTTTGGAAATGAAAGCTTTGCTTATTTAACAGCCCTTGGGCTTACAAGCCAAAGTGCTTATTATAGGCACTGTGGAAAACCACTCTGAATGTGCTTAGTGGAAAGCTATTGATCTTTGAAATAGTTTAATGGCCATTCTCTCTTCTTAATAGTTGAATATACAAAAGATTATTCTGCCTGATCAATTTGATAGCAGTGCAGGCTTTTTAAGTGATGAGTTCTGTTGGACACTTTGTGGAACGGTGACTGTCTGCTAACTCACAAAGTAAAATTATTTTAAAATATTGAATCCTTTTTCAGTAAGGATGGCCTTTCTACTGAACAATGTTTTGTCAGTGGGCTTTCAACTACAAGTACATAAATGATAGGGAAAGATGAAAGCTGCATTGGCATGTATCTTAATGGAAAACTCAGGATAGTTCACTAAAAGTTAATCAGATTTCACTCTGATTTTAGGTACTGATAAATTGTTTAAAAAGCACTTTCAGTTCAAATCTGTAACAGGAGTTTAATATTGCATGTATCTATGTTAATATGGGGTAAGAAAATATACTGGTCTAGTTGGGATTAAATGTTGCTCAGCCTTAACTTATATTATTCCCTTGTTTTATGGACCTTCAGGTTCATGCACAGGACTTCACATTTACATCTAAAAGTAAATATATATAAAAAACTTGGAAACAAAAGCTGAAGCTCCTGTTTTTCATTCATTCCACTAATGGATTTTGGAAAATGAATGTGTCCATGTATTTCACTTACTATTGTGTTTTCTGTCTATCATCTGTTTCCCTTAACAGGAACTATGGCTTCGAATGAATTACCTTGTTGATTTCAAGCACCACTTCATGCGTCATTTTCCTTATTCTGTACAAGAAACAGTAAAACACAAAAAGAAAGATTCATTCAAAGGGTAAGAATAAAATTAATGTCATATAATGGCTTTTAATTTCATAAGAGAAGTGAGACATGAGTCATATGAAAAATTTTGATTGTTTTTTGTAAAAGTATTGTATGAGAAGTTGTCTTAATAGCTTCCAATAAAAACTGAAATGCTGTCTTAGAAAAATTATTTTATTGAACTTCTTTTTTTTCTTGAACTTTTTTTTAAATTGAACTCTTGATCTGAAATTTGCATATTTCTAAACAGTGATTGTGTTAGTCTCACGAGTTTCATATTTCGGCATGTTTTCTTCAGTTGAGTGCTGAATTACATCAAAACGTAGTTCAAACATTTTTTCATCTACCGTCAGTGTTCCAGAGTTGTATTGTAGGACTGGTAAGCACAGATAGGAGGGGAGATGAGCACACTGTGGCTTTTCTGTATAGCAAAGCACTACTGGAGCAGGAGAAGCCAAACTCTTACATGTTTCTTCACTATTGAGCTGTCAGAGTTGATGCACCAATTCTGTTTTGGTACAGACCCAGTAGCAGGTTGTTTCCCCTCTCAGCTCCCAGATGTGAGGTACTTTCATGCAAAGTCTGTTCTGAAATCATTCTGCACCTTTGCAGTCTATGTAGTATGTACTGGTGTATGTACAAGGGATATCAGGTGGCATCCATTTTTATTTCAAAAATAATTTTTTGGAATCTTTCTGTTCTCCCTTCACCCTTCCCTTTAGCAACAAGAACTGTATGACATCCTCAAACAACGTAGACCATCTTTTACTGAACTTAACCTTGTGTGACATAATGGTTTCACTAGCAAGCACTTCAACACTTCAGACAGACTCTGGCTGGCTGGACATGATAAGGAAATTTGTGACAGATACCCTACAGGATGGCAGCAAGCTGAATAGCAAACAGGTGAACAGACTGCTTGGTGTGACTTGGAGACTAATGCAAATACAGCAAAACAAAGGTAAGATAAATAGTTTCTGAAAAGCAAAATTATGCACTGACAAAGAGCTTGAGTTATTCTAGTGCTTTGTTTGCTGCAACTTATCCTCAGTTGTTACATCATAATGTATTTTGTCATAGAGCTAAATTGAATTTCGTGGTAATATCCCAGTGCATAACTTTATTTTTAGGAATGCTCTAAAATTTCATACTATGCAACATATGAATGTTTTTCTACCTGTTTTCTGTTTTTACTTCTTCAGATACTCTTACAAATGGGAAGATGAGCTTTATATTGAAGAAGTAATTACTAGAATGTAGAAGTGCATGATACTTTTTTGTTCCAATCCTTTTTTAAAATCATTTAACATAACTGATAGACTTGCTTCACTACTGTCAGATAGACATTCGAGTTCTGTGATGGTATGAAATGCCAGGATAGTTTGAATATTTGGTGTTGAATCAAGCTGGTGTTGAATATTTTCCAAGATGTTTGATTTGAATCCCTTTCCAAGAGAAAACATTTCCTGCTGTGACTTGCAGGACCAGTACAGTATTTTGGCTTTCTCTTTCTTTCTAAATACTACTTGGTCGTATCCCAAATGAGACCTCGGCTGATACTTCTAAGAAGTGATTGAAATAGGACTTCTTTAAGAAAGGAATTTTTCAGTAAATCTGAAAGTGAGAATAGTCTTTTGTGTCTTATCAGCCTGATAGAAGTGAATTCCACAGCCACACTACCATGTAGTTTATAGAAAATGATTTGCCTTAGCAACAGATTTCATTGTTACAGGTAGAAGATGAAAGGATGTCAAATGTCCCTCAGATATATTTTGTCAATTAGTCCTTCCAAATCCTTTTTAATTGGGAATCTATCTATTTCTGTGTCCCTGGTGGCAAAGATAATAACGACTCATTCCTATCTGCACTTCAAATTTAGTTTTATATTGAAGGCAAACAATAATCCAGAGTCAGAGCCTGTATCACTGGCTGAGCTAAAGCAGAGGAGTTGCTACTGGGGAAAGCAGTTTCCAAACTATTGTTAGACTGTTGAATCAGATACTTCTGGCTTTTCTGTGTAATGAAATGTTGATTTTTATTTTTCTTTTTAATTTTGTCTGCCAGACCTTTACAGGTGATAGATAATGGTTTGTGTTTTTCTACCCAAAGTGGCCATTTTAGTGCAATAATTTTTCTCTGGAATCCAGAAAATAAATAAGCTCTAAAAAAAGTTTAAATGAAATTGTGAAAGATTAATATGTATGGATCTTGTCTGCTGATCCTGTAAAGGTTCAGTGAGAAATTGGTTATCTCACAATTCTCTGTCTGTCTGTGTGGATGGTTTCTCTCATCCTTTCAAGATAATCCTTATGCAGTACTAAAAACCTGCCTACATGTCATCTTTTAATTGATCTGCTAGCTGTAGAGGAAATACAGCCTTGACATGCTGGAGAAATGGGCGGTTGGTTCAACAAGCTGTGTGAAATCTCGCACCTGGGGAGGAACAAGCATGTACCTCTACATGCTGTGGACTGACCAGCTGGAAGTAGCTTGGCAGGAAAGGACCAGGGGTCCAGGTGGAGCCAGCAATGGGTCCTGGCAGCAAAGAAGGCCATTGGTGTCCTGGGCTGCATTAGGAGTGTTGACAGCAGGTTGAGAGGGGTGATCCTGCCCCTCAGTTCTGCACTGGTGAGGCCACTCCTGAATCATCCAGTTTTGGGCACCAGAGAGCCATGGACATACTGGAAAGATTCCAACAAAAGGCTGTGAAGATGATGAAGACACTGAAGCATCTCTCCTGTGAGGAAAGGCTGAGAAAGCTGGAACTGTTCAGATTGGAGATGGGAAGGTTCAAGTTCTCATTGACATATGTAGATATCTGAAGGGTAGGGTACAAGGCAGGGAGAGCCAAGCTCTTTACAGTGGTGTCCAGTCACAGGACAAGCAGCAGTGGGCACAAACTGAAAAACAGGAGATGCTGTCTGAACATCGGGAACACCCTTTGCACTGTGAGGGTGACCAAACACAGGCACAGGTTGCCCAGAGAGATTGTGAACTGTCCATCTTTAAAAGTATTCAGAAGCTATGTGGATGTGATTGTGGGCAGCCAGATATAGCTGATCCTGCTTCAGCAGGAGTGTTGAACCAGGTGACCTCAGGGTCGATTCTCACTTCAACCATTATGTGATTCTGTGAAAGAAAAATTTCCTTCCTTGATGATTTTTTTTTTGATGGTGCTCTAGAAATGTTGTACTCTGTATTGTGTCAGATAGTACTGCAAAAAATTTAACTCTAATTTGTTTAAAACCTATCTGACACTGAGATAAAGGGCCTGGAAGGATATGCGTTCTTTAGAAGCCAATGTGAAATTAAAAACAAGTCATTACCGTAAAAAAATTTTAGAGCACAATGGAACTCAAAAGAGGGGAAATTTAGATAGAAAAAAACCCAAAGAGCTAATGAAAAAGAGGTTAAATAAAACCATGATCAGCCTCCTATGCATTATGCCGCACAAGCATGGTTGCATTTTTCCAGATTGCCTGTTTTGAATAGGTATTTATTCTGGGGTGAAACGCACATGTCCACCTTTTTCTGTGGCTGTCTAGAAGAGCTTGAAGCTGCGTTGTCTCATTTCTCTCCATCGCTTAAGATCAAACTCTGGACCTGCTCTCTGATTAGGAGGTCTGCTCCTTTCTTGCATTTCTCAGGTATGACTGCAGCAGCAGCAGCAGCTTCCCTGCTAGCTGTATGTAACGAAAAGAGCACACTTGGTCACTGCAGAAGGAGGCTTGACATATGCCAGTTAAAACTGAAATATTTTGAAATGTGAGGACTTCTGGTGCATTTTGGAAGTCTGTAGAATGACCTTTTAAGTATTACTTTTTAAGAGTACTTTATGAAATTGCTTCCGTTTTTTAAAGTTGTCCTGTTCAAATGAAGCAAGTTCGTATGAAACAATTCAAATAGTAGGGCCTACTTCTCTTTAACATGCCACAGAGAATTACTGGAAGGTAACTTAACATTCTACACACTTAAAATATTTATTTTTATATTTATTTTTCCATGCTTTGTTAATTTTTACATCCACTGGTTTATTCTGATTTCCAGAGAAAGTGCTTGATCCATTTCTCAGTCTGTTATAATAAGCCCTGCATTTGCTGGCTGGTTTTAGCCAATTTGGCCATAGTGATAGAGCTTTCGTATGTTGTTTCAAATCTGATGATAACACATAGCTGATGAGAACTTCAGAGAAGGAGAGGTTGCAGTGAAGTTTAGCAGTTCTCCTTGCAGAGTTGGTCTTACCAGTGGCCTCTCGAGGTATGTATTTTCTGGTTAATTAGCCAATGTAACTTCGAGCCAGCTGGTTCAGAGTCAGAGAGAGCTGATAAGCTTAGTGTGTATGGCAGTGAGAAAGGAATAGTATAGAGAGAACTGAAAGCACTGTGATACTGAGGTTTGGGGAAGCATGATTGAGTAGTAAAGAGAAGATTGGTGTGAGGTTACTGCACTAGGGGAAGAGGATGTGGAAGATAGCCATGGAAAGCAGGAATTTATTTGTTCTCAGCTACCTTGCAACCTGTGGACTGTTTTGTCTACAAGAAGTTCTGAAGTTTACACTCGCATGTTGTCTTCTTTTGTCTGGCTTTTTCACAAGCTACACCAGAAGGTGTTGTTTCAATGGTTTAGAAGTCAGTCTAGTAGTTACTTTTAAACATTTTGGTACTTTCCTTTGGAGTTCAATGTAGACAGTTGTAGATAAAGATAATAACTCTTCCGTGTGTATATATAAAGTCAGAAGATTAAGAAGTATTGCTTCAGATTTTTATACTTTTTTTTTCTAGTGGCAACAGAACCCTTGATAAAAGCAGTATATACGCTATACCAGCAAAGGAATCTCCTCTTTCCAGTTCGTACATTGCTTTTGAAATTTTTTAGCAGAGTTTACCAAAAAGAAGATTTGAGGAGTCAAAGAATCAGGTAAAAAAGAAGTTGCATGTTCCTTTTCATTTCAGAATAGTATGTTACTTTCCGAAGTAAGAATACTGAATTTGTATGTAGATGTTATAAAACTTCATTCTGAATCTATTTTGACACTGTATCACTGAAATTTGAAAGTTTGAGTTCCCTGTAAGATAGAGATGTGTATTATCTTTGTTGTCTGTCTTCTTAGCTAAGTACAAGGTAGATCTTCATGATAAAATTTGACTTGGAGTATGCAGCTGCAAGCTCATTGCTACTGGCTGTGTGGTAGTCAGTAGACATGTCAAGATTGTCCATCTGTAGCCATGGAGCATTTCCGTTACTGCAGCCTGAGGTCATAGACTTGTGACTTAGTGCCTTTGGTGGTTCTGGTAGTGCCTGTCTAGCCTTTCATACTTTTTTAGTTCAGGAAAATTATTCTGTTGTTTTGGGTCTGTGGTTCCAAAGAGACTAGGTTTAAGAAAGTGTTCTTGTTCTGGACTCCCAGTTTTGTGCATCTATTAGATATATGACTTCCTTCAAATAAGAAGAGATCGTTCCTTATGTTGTTGTTGTAACAGTTTGTCATCATCAGATGTGTCCAGACTGTCTCCCAGTCTTAAGTTTACCAGAAGATGTTTTTCAGCCAAGTCATCTAGTTCCAGCTACATAAAAACCTTAAACACAAATCAGGCTGCATCAATCCTAACTCATGTGGGAACTGCAAAGGGATGTAAGATTCTGGGATTAGAGAATGGTTTGGGTTGGAAAGGACCTTAAAGTTCATTTAGATCCACCCCACTGCCGTGGACAGAGACACCTTCCACTAGACCAGATTGTTCACGGCCTATCCAGCCTGGCCTTGAATACTTCCAGGAATAGTGCATCCCCAGCTTCTCTGGGCAACCTGATCAGTGCCTCACCACCCTCACAGTGAAGAATTCCTTTCTAATAGATAATCTGAACCTGCCCTCTTTCAGTTTGAAGCCATCACCCCTTGCCCTATCACTACAGGCCCTTGCAAAAATTTCCCCTCCAGCGTTCGTGCGAGTCCCCTTTAGGTAGTGGAAAGCTGCTATAAGGTCTCCCCAGGGCCTTCCCTTCTCCAGGCTGAGCAACTCCAGCTCTCTCAGCCTGTCTTCATAGCAGAGGTACTGCAGCCCTCTGATGGTCTTCATAGCCTTCTGGGACATGCTCCAACAGGTTCATGTCCTTTTGCTGAGGACCCCGGAGCTGGATGAAGTATTCTAGGTGGGGGGTCTCACCCGAGTGGAGTAGAGGAGCAGAATCCCCTCCCTCAACCTGCTGGCCATGCCGCTTTTGATGCAGCCCAGGACACAGTTGCCTTTCTGGGAGATGTGGTAAGATCATACCTGTGATACCTGTTTCTGCTGTGAGGTAAAAAAATCAAACCTCAGGGCTCCCAGAAATCCTGGCATCCCCTAGCACAGTCAGGCTTTGGGAAAATTGTTCCCTTCTGCAGCTTCTTTGCTTTGTTAAATCTTATGTTGTGGTAATGCCTGAATACATGTAATTAGATCTACAGCCAGAAGTATCTAATGCTGTGCTCTGGACATTATAAAACACGCAGGGAAAAAAGCTTGGGAATATCCCACTTTCCTCCTCTTTTCACCCAGAGTGAAAAAGAGATCCTTTTCATGCTGACTAATTTCCCTGAGGTTACATAACCACTGTTTCGTGTACTTACCTGGAAGTATTGAGCATCTCATTCAGTTTCATATGACCATCGAACTGTCTAGATAGCTCTAACTTTCTATCTTTAGACATCACAAATAGCAGTTTTCTTTCAGTTCTTCTTAGTCTTCTACAAGGAACTATGACCTTTTTAGTAGCAGAACAGTGAAATCTCAAAAATTGTTTGCTAAAAAGTATGATTACGCTTATGTCTGACAAAACATTTTAAGACACCATAATGTTTGTGCACTGCACTGATCCATTTCTTTCCCTTAGAAACAAGTGTTTGTTGTTTTTTTTTAAATTTCTTCAGAATGTGGACTCTTCTGTAGAACGTGGATGATGTTCATATTGTTCCATTCAGTTTGATGTTCCAACTCTTTCAGCCCTTCTGTGACTGTTCTCCTCATTATCCTTTTTTTTTTTTTCTCAGAAGCTTGAGAGCAGTCTAAGAGAAACAGAGTCTGTGTTGGGGCATTTTCCAAGAACTTTTATGGCTGTTTATTTTTGGCTTTTATGGCTGTTTATTTTTTAGGTGTATTTGATTCAAAGTCTCAGTAGGAGCTTTTGGCCTGTTGCCTTGTGAAAAATAAGTTTATTACAAGGTTCAGATTGATGTTTATCTTCACCCTTAATCACTGCACACACAGGTGTAGTCACTGTATTTGTGTGTATATATTTATATTTACACACATACACTGTGTGTGGGCACATATGCATATATATGTACAGTCTTAAAAGGCTGTTTAACCTCTCAGCCTGCCTTTAACACTGACCTATGTGAGATGCTATAGGAAGAAGACAAGAATTACTTTTTCATTTCACTCTTAAACTTACAACCATGCTGTGCAGAACTTCTCTGTGTTTAGACTCACTCACTGGGTGTCTATTTCGTGATCTTTTCTGATCATTCCTTGAACTGGTCTAAATCAAGAGCTACTGCAGCATCCTCTGGCAAGGTGTGACAAAGCTCAACTGTCTGAAGACCAACTTCCTTTTGTTTGTTTCGATCCTGGCTCCTTCTAGTTTCATTTGATACCAACACCTGCTTTCTTCTTTGGGGACAGAAAGCAAACATTTTATTCCTATCCACTATTTGCATGTCAAGGTTTCTGAGACCTTTGAGCCCACCTCCAACTCATCCACTGCAGTTATCTGTTCTCCAGACTTTCCCTGCTGTTGAACAGTTCATATCTGTATGCAAGGCCCTCCCTCTTATGTCATGAATACTTAATTTCCCTGAAAATTTTGGTGAGGGATTTTGTCAGGTCTTTTGAAAGTGAAATAATCTATATCATCATTGTGCTATTCTTGTTGACATCTTCAAAGACTTACTCTGAAATTCTTGATTTATGCTTGGCTGCTTTCTTTCTTGTAATCATCACTTTAATAATAAGCTGCTTTTGCTTTATAAATGGTGCTAGATTTGATAAGCCAGGGTGGCATAGAAATTGTAGCCCATGAAAGATAGGGTTGGTCTGTAAGATTGCATCAGTTTGAGCCAGAAAGGATAAATAAAAACAATTTTTTCAAGACTGAAAAGAGAAGTTTGTGGGGTTTTTCTTGGTTTGCCTTACTTTTTTCCCCCTCTTTCTTTAGAAGTCGAAGTAAAGTTTTATCTCGTTGGTTGGCTGGCTTACCTCAGCAACTGGCTCTGCTTGGTTTGAGAAACCCTGAGCTTTCCAATCAGCTCATTGATATCATTCATTCTGCTGCTTCTCGTTCAAACAAGGAATTATTGCAAAGTTTACAAGCCACTGCTGCTCAAATATACGGTAAGACTTTTACACTACAGCATCATGAATTTTGTCCCTCGCTTGGTGGGAGGTTGCAATATGTGGAAAATCCTGCTATTTCTTAGATGAACATAAAGACTGCGAGTGGAGGTTGGAGTTGGGTTCAGTCCCCTGTAATAGAGGTTAAAATTACCTATGCATGTTATTTACTTAAGGATAGTAAAAAGAGTCAGATCTTTAGTTCAGGTTAGCAGGACGTTAATCTGACACACAAATACTAAGGTTTCCAGTCCATCAGAGAATCATAGAATCATTTAGGTTGAAAAAGACCTCTAAGGTCATAGAGTCCAAGTGGTAACCCAGCACTGCCAAGTCCACCATGGAACCATGTCCCTAAGGGCCACATTTTTTGAACACTTTGAGGGATGGCGATTCTACCACGTGCTTGGACAGCTTGTTCTAATGCCTGACCACCCTTTCATTGAAGAAAGCTTTCCTAATATCCAATTCAAATCACCCATGGCACAACTTAAGGCCATTTCCTCTCATCCTGTCATTTGTTACCTGGAAAGAGAAGGAGACTGACTCTCACCTACCCACAGCTTCCTTTCAGGTAGTTGTAGAAAGCACTGAAGCTCCCACCTCCAGCCTCCTATTTTCTAGTATTGCCTTTCCCCCACACACACTTCGATGTTGGTTATATTGTCCTCCCTTCGGCAAGTGCCTCGGAGCAGTTGGACGAGGCAGTGGCGGTGCGTGCGGCGCGGTGCTGACTCTGTGTGTGTGTTGTGTGCCGGCAGATCCGCTCGAGGGCACGCTGGTGCTGCTGCCGGCCGAGGCGCAGCGGCGGCTGGTGCAGCTGGTGTACTTCCTGCCCTGCCTGCCCACCAGCCTGCTCGCCTGCCTCAGCCGCTGCTGCATCATGGGCAGGATGTCCTCCGACCTCGCCACCACCCTCATCGGCATCCTGCACATGAGGTACGACTCTCTGCGCTTGGCTCTAACCTAAAAACACCCGAGTGTGAATATCTATTCATAAAGCGTGAACTTTGGTACTGGTTCACATGAG
The DNA here is from genome assembly GCA_013396735.1 of Grallaria varia. Classification (NCBI taxonomy): domain Eukaryota; kingdom Metazoa; phylum Chordata; class Aves; order Passeriformes; family Formicariidae; genus Grallaria; species Grallaria varia. The sequence goes on from VWZG01001769.1 coordinate 193,676, forward strand.
AAAAATCAATATAATGCACAAGAATTGACGTCATGAGCAAAGTTAGCCTTCAGTCAGGCTTTACTCCTAGCCTTTTGCTTTTACACTGACCGATTTTCTCCAGCGCTTGATAAGAAAATCATAGAATAATTTAGGTTGGAAAAGACCTTTAAGACAGACTCCTGCCATTAACCCAGCATTCCCAACTGTACCTCTGAACCCTGTACTCAAGCGCCATATTCATCTATCCATATCATTTTATCATCTTTGTGTATTAATGAAGTCTGCCAAGAATTTTTGTCTCTAAATACAAACATTAGTGTTTGTAATATTGAGTCCTTTTTGTAAGGATGCAAAACAGTAGCAGTTTATCTCTGTTAAGGCCTGTAAGGCTATGCAGTATTGAGCACCTTCTACCCAGGACATCAGCACCAGTGGTCTTTGTTGTGCCGCTGAGTACAGCATTTCTTTGTAAATACTTTAATCTGAAACAGTTGATAGTGAAAAACACCCAGCCAGGTTGTTTTCTCATATTCTGCTTCCTTTCAAATTCTTAAAACTTGCTTTTTCTCCAATTATCACACCTAAATAACCAGGTCATGGTTGCTTGGCAAATGTGTTTGAGATGATTTAATTTTTTTTTTCTTTTTTTTTTTTTTTTTTTCCTGGGTTGAAAGAGGGTAAATTTGCCTATGAAGTCAGGGAGAAAGGTTGCTGTTCCACTGAAGTGAGTGGAAGGCTTGCTGAGATTTCACAAGGATGTTTTGCTTTGCTGCTTCTGGGAAAAATATATGCATTTTTCTCCACTGGTCAATATTGCCAAACCTTGGATAAATAAGAATTAAGCTTTTATGAATTATGCTCAAAGCAATCCATAATGCTTTTTGGAACTTAAACATTTTTAATTAAATTATGCCCCAAGATAATGTACTGTCAAATGCAGACCTGCTCGTATTAGCTCTGTAACACATGAATAAGGTCACTAGCGTGAAGCCACGGTGATGAAATCTGTATCCTATATATAATGTGTTACCACAATAAAAGTGAAATTCTGTCTCGTTTTGGGAAGGTGGACATCAAAAATTTTATCTTTAAAAAAATTCTGTGCCATATTTTGGAAACTCACTGGCACACTGTAACCAATTCAGAGGCAGTCATTTTAAGAACGAAAGTCAGTAATAAGCATTCAGGTCTTATTTTGCTGTTAGATCTTAGCGGGTCTTCAGTGTGGGAGATTTTTTGTACTAATAATACGTCTTTTTTCTAAAGATTATCAGAAAGCTGCAGGTGGGCTGTGGGCATTTGATCCTTTTGGCAGAAGACGAAAGTGGCAGACCAAGTGTGGTGTACTTACCAAAAGTAGTTTACATGCTGACAACAGGAGAGGAGGAGTAAATTCTTACTTTTCAGATGCAAATTAAGTATTTTTGGTATTTGGAACATGTTTTAAACTTCAGTTGGATTCAAATATTGTAGATAATCAACCCAAGAAGTCCATCTGGAATAACTAGATGAAAAAAAACAGTGTACTGATGTTGTTATATTAGTGCAGTTTCTTGTGTTGATAGTCCCTGACAGTCCTCCTTTCTGGAAGCCTACAAGTTTTGATGAAACTTGAAAAAGAGATATTGCTCTTGATTGAGCATTCTTTTTACATGATAAGGATGTTCACGCTCCATTGAGTGGGATCAGTGTCAAAGACAGGAACTTGATCAGTTTTCTTTGGAAACACATCTGAAAATAATACAAGTTTTTTGAAAGATTGAAGTGACTCCTTTATAGACAAAATGAATGCAAGAGCATTGAAAATACCTTCTCACTTGTAAAGCCAAGTTAAAAACTTGTACAGTTTTAAAGGGCTTAGAGATGACACATTTTCTAGCTGTGGCTTAGATGAAATGTGAAAGGCTACTCTTTTTTTTTTTTTTTTTTTAATTATCATGGCTGTAAGCATTTATCCTAAAGCTTCATCCTAGGGTGTCTTAAAGAATTAGGGAAACAAGATGGTAGAAATGTTTGTGACTGCTGAGTGGTGTGTCAAAAAAAAAAGTTTCTTTGTCTACTTACACATGCAAAGGTAGGGAGATAAGTAATGGTAAATATTAACTTCTCAAGAACAGAACAGTCTGATATTTATTTTTCATTGGAAAATAAGTTGTACAGTCAAGGAAACAGTAGTCGGTTTTCTTCATGTGAACCTTAGCTGGGCCTGATGAGCTTCATAACCTGTTATTGCACACAGCATAAATGAACTAAGGTTCTATCCCTTATTAGAAAGGCTAAGCCGAACTGTTGTGTCCAGGTTTGTGGTTTGTTTTTAGATAATGACATGGACAAATTGGATTGATTTTAAAGAAGAGCAAAGAATGATAGTCTTTAAATGGTGATAATGGGAAATGACTAGAAACTGGTGTTGGTTAGGTAAATAAGACTGGGAAGGAATGGAAGCCACATGTGGAAAAAGCTGTTGAAAAGGGATGGGAGAATGTGGTTTTAGCAGAATTAGAAAACAGACCTTAAATGTCAGGAGAATGTTTGGTTTGAGCGCTAGCAAAATTTTATAAAAGCAGAGATACCTACTGGAATAGGCTATATGGGAAGGGGTTATAAATATCCTTTAGTGGAGATACTTAAAATATGTAGTCAGGTCAGACATGGATGGCAGAGGGTAAAGCCTTGAAGGAAGTAGAGGGACCAGGTAACTACTGGTCCTCTTTCACAACTCTTGTGATGCTTGGACTTAAAATTTCAAGTTTGTGAAATGAATGGTACTAAAAAAATACGTATTTAACTCCACGTTTCTGTGCCACAGAACACAGAAACGTTCGTGGTGCATTTTCTGTACTTTTAAATTATGCCTGTTGCATGGAGACATCATCGATGAGTACCCGTGGCTGGCAGTAGATGGTGCTGTTTCCCTTCCGGAGCATTCCTCTTCTCTTTGTGGAGGGGACTCTCCCTAAATTACTTCTGTGCCACCTGCTTATGCCTCAGGCTTTAAATAGGTTGCATTCAGGAGCGCCAGAGGGTTTGGTATTTGTTCTTAATTTCTTTAACAGCCTTTATTCCTGTGTTGTTTTGCATGGCAGAGGATGTATGTTTTTATATGCATCCTAGAGTGCATATACATGCCCCATGTCTATTTGTCAGGGAGAAGCTAATTTAAGGTGAATTCGCTGAGAGTGCCTATAGATGATAATAAGACTTGCTGTTATTCCAGGAACAGTCCTTGAACTTGTAGCTTTTTTCCTAATGCGTCTAAACTGTAAAACTAATAGTGAATGTATCCACATGGCTCAATCCACAGCCCTGTGATGATATCAGGTGGTAACATTGTTATAATTTCTGCTAGTTAACTTTTAGAGGTTTTTTTGTTGATCAGAAACTAATTTTGAGGACATTGAATAGTTGCCTTTTTTTTTTTCCCCCGTATTTTCTTATTTTTGCAATGGTGAAATGAACAGACAGGTGGTCTGCAGGGGCTTGTTAGGTGAGCTGTGGTTGGCTTTGTGTGCTGAGAATAAAGATGATGGTGACAATATTGACACAGTATTTACACAGTATGTACAATATGTAATGGGAATGTTTCTGAGCTGGGGAGGTTGGTTACCTATGCTGTTAAATTATTAGTTTCTGTCGTGCTTTTGGTCTATACTTGCTGAAGTTTCACTAGCTGGCACAGGTCAAGGACTGTTCTGAAAAAGAAAGTTGAAATGCAGCCACGCAGTTTGGGATGCTGGTATGAACATGGCCAGAATTTACATGACTTGATTTTGATCTCTCTGCCAGTGCTGTTTTTTGGGTCACTGGGGTCGCTGCAGCTGCTGAGTTTCAGGTTAAACTGAAAGACAGAAAGTGTTGTCGTGGCTTAATTTCCCCACTGTTCTCCTCCAATGCCTACCTTGTGCCTGATGTGTGGACCTGAGATGTATGTAACTTCAGTAAATCCAGGCAGGTAGGATTCTGAGAGATGGAAGTGTGCCAGGGTTTTGGGGTATAAGTCATAGACAAAGAGATGAGGAGAGGTATGGAGCGACACGTGTGAACAGTCTGCAACATCAGACTGAAAAATGAGAGACAGCAGCTTCTTGGAAAGAGACAAGTTCTCTCTCTGATTTAAGCCTCTGATGAGCTTGAATTTGTGGAGAAAACTGGAAGGGTCTGCAAAGTGTTTTAGAAAGTTTTTGCATCAAATCTACTGGATGGATTTTTTTGTGATCTTTAGGTAGTACTACATTGATACATTGAGACAAGCCATTTGTCTTGATGCAGTGTGACACTTTTGCAGAAGAATTAACTTTGATATTTATTTTTTATTCATGATTTATTGGAATAACTGGTAAATAATAAAATAGTAGTTCTCTATTAGTTAAAGATGAATAGTTTAAATGTTGGGTTGGAATATGTAAATAACATTTGTCATGAGTGGACCTTTGTCTTGATATTCTAGTCATAGCTGCATCTTGACAGTGGAATTCTGGTGGTTCCTGGAGGCTGTGGGTGTGACAGGTAGACAGTTCTCTCCAGGAAGCGAAGAAATGTATAAACCATTGATGGTCTGATAGGGACAAAGATAATAAACTTTAACAGTATGGTAGGTAGAGCTGGAAAAAATTTTGATGTAATCTCTCTGTGCCTACTTTCTACATTAATAGGACAGATGGGTTACTTCAGAGTGGTTTTAAAGGGCTAGTCAGGCATATGCTTATTTTTTGAGAAGACTGAGGCCAATATTTTTTGTCAAATATATGGACATGTACATACCTTCTTGTGTATGGTAAATTACCTCTTTAAGGAGTTCAAAAAGTGGGGGACTGCTGTTTACATACCAAACTCTGTAGTGTAACAGTTGCAAAGAAATCCATTGGTCAGGCTCAATGTTTTTGGTTGCTACTAGTGACCTTGGTGATTGAATCTCAGATACTCTTGCAAATGCAGTTCTCTTTTTTCCTTCCTGTTTGTATAAGCTGGTATATTTAAACTGATTAATACATAATCTGAGTACTTATGTATTCTATTCTATTAAACATGGATTAAGAAATGCAGATTGATACTGTGATCAGATATATAAACTAGGAAGTTAGATTACTGACTGACTGTACAGGAAAAGTTCACTGCCTCCTCTTGTCTTGAAGTATGAATAAGAAAAACCTATTCAGTGTCATTACTGAAATGTAATATATTTGTGTGTCTTATTTATACATAATAGTTACGGTGATTTTACAACTTATTCTTTTTATCCATTGGAACAATGTGTCTGGAAATTATTTCACTGTAATAAAGAATTGGACAGATAATATTTCACTGTCTAGATAAAAAACAATGGGAGTTAATTTATGGCATTTCTTTCTTGAAGTACTGTCCATAAATGAGATCTTCAATGGCTTCAAACAGCCATTTCTTATTCTTGGAGGACTCTCCCTGCTGGGGTCTCGCCAAGAGTTGTTTCTGTTGCTGTAGAAAAAGAAGGGTGAGGACCGTATAAATAAAAGCTGAGTGCTCACTTGCATAAATTGTGTGAGAGTTTCTAGTTTTCCCAAGTTTGAGATAACTCTGGAGGTAACGCACATTCTGCTGGACTTAACTGTAAATGGGCTCTCTGCTGAAGAGGTAGTGCCTTTAAAATATTCTGTTGCTTTCCAGACAATAATGAGGGAGCTCAGCTGGTATCTCATCAAGCAGCCAGGGCATGCCTGTTGGCTCCTGCTATCCTCAGGAATCTGGTGCTTAGAAAGAACTGGGATGGACTTTTAACATTTGTTTGATATGAAGTGTGTGTAAAATTCTGTATCTTCAGATATGTTACCCAGAGAAGTTTTAGGGTCATAATAGAGTTTAAAGCTTTCTATAGGTATTTCCTTTGCAAGTAAATACTACTTTTATTGTATTTAGCCATCCTAATTATTTTATCTGCACCCTTTGCCAGTACAGCATGAGAAGGGACAGTGAAAATGAAAAATGCAGCTAAGGAAGACTCAATATGCTACTTGATTAAAAAATTGTTGAATGTGTTAGTGTAGACAATAAAAACAGCATATATCCCAAAAGTTTGCAAGCTGGAGAGAACTTGGGGAAGCTATTGTAACTCGTTATTGTGGTTAGCAAAACTGATAGAGCAACTGAATACAGTAGTTCTTATGCAAGTGAAGTGTAGAAATTGTTTCAGAACAGTATATTTATTTTTAAAATACACAAAATTATAGTTTTACCCAAATAAACTAAGTTCTTATTAAAAAAATACCAAAACAAACAAAAAAATAAAAAACTTTCAAATCATTACAAATGGTATATGATGAAAAGTCAGCTCAGTACATCTTGAACAGTAAGTTGAAAATCATACATATGTAGAAAAGTATAGTAATTATGAATGGGTTGCTAAGAAAAATGTAAGAATAGCAAGGTCTCTGTTCACTGAAGTGCCTTTTCTGGCTATATTTTCACACCCCCCAATTTAGAAACAAAAATGAATTATTAAAAAGGTAACAAAAATGCTTAAGGCACTATATAATATAAACAAAATATAAGAGTGTGCTTCCAAAATGCTGGCATTTCCCTGTCTCGGTGTACCACTGAGGATGAATGGTAAAAAAATTATGTTTTCCTTGCTGCAAGATGAGAAAGGATCTGTAGTTCTCAAGAATCGTATCCTGGGGTGGGCTATGGATTACTGTGTTCCTTTGTCCACGTCTGGTCAGCAAATTTCCTTTTTCTTGCTCACTGTTATATAAAGGTCTAGTACTTGAGATAGGGAGAAGTCTAAGTTTGTGTTTAAGGACACAGCCTTCTACATTTTTCCCCCGGGCAGTTGTAGTGTGATATTCCTCATCAAAGGGAAAAGAATTATGTTGCTACACTACAATTGCACCATTTGCTCATTAGTGAATGTTTCTTCCGATTTGTGCTCTCATTTATAATGTGTGAGCAGTGCTCTTCCTCAGACAACCTCTGCAACCGTGGAGCAAATGAGTAGCTGTCAGGCTTACTTTTAACAATGCATAGCTCAAATTTTTGTTTTCTTAAAATAGGTTTCATATTTTTCCTCAAATCCCTGGTAATTCCTTGCAGATGTTTGTTGTATTTTGCCACATTTTTAAATGGAAAGATTTGATCCTTCAAAATAGATAATTAAAGTTAAAACAAAAGACTCACACTAACAAACTAATACCTGTATGTGGTAACCTGTTAGAGGAAAAAGAAGATAACTCCGAGAGCAAGTGAAGAGTTTTTTACATTCAGAACCTGTGCTGCCTGGAGTTAATTTGGTCCAAATGATGAAATGGGTACCCGGTTGGAGAAGTATTCAAAGATTCAATCTTTTGTTTTTCTTTTTTTTTGTTGGTTTTGGTTTTTTGCTTGTTTGTTTTGTTTTGTTAGCGATTTCAGAATCAGTTTGTGACCGTCTGGTTTCCTGTCTTTTCAAGAACTGATATGAAAACTGAGAATGATGATCCTTGTTAGCAGTGTAACACAAAACTGATTTGATTGAGTTGATGCAGGGACCTGAGTTTATACTTTATTGCAGTTGCATTTCAATTTGACAGAAATTATTTTCCATTAAAGCTGAACAGGAATAAATGATTCCAAAGCTGAGATAAATATTGGCACAGGGCTTTTTAATGTTTTAAAAGAACATGTTTTACAGTAGTGCAAGTACATGCCTAGGAAAATGTGGTATGTATTTCTTCCATAACGGTACAACAGTGGTGCTTGAATGTGGTTTTGCTCCTTTCAGTGTATATTGTTTTTATACACGCACAGTTCCTAAGAATGAGAACATGGGAGTGTTTGAGATGTATTGTAACATACTTCACATGCTCATGGCTAATTCCATTAGTGATCCATTACCTCAAATTTGACAGGTGTTTTTACATATAAGCACCATTTTAAATGGCCATCAGACAATGCTGCTACTAGTTACGCAGATGGATGTCTGTAAAGCATGAAGCATTCCTAACAGTCCTGTGAGAACGCTGGCTAGAAGACACACCTGGACGGTATTGTCCTGTACAGTGTGGTTTCTTTCAGCAGAGGAGTGTTTCTGAGTTCAGGCGGTGATCCCTGAGTAGTGTGCTGAAGAATTTGAATGGAATCCTCTTAGCTCTAGAGAAGGATGCTGCAGTATCTCTGTGGAAGTCTCCTGCTCCTGATGGGTACTGATCAGCAGCTGAACAGTTTTGTGTTGATAGATCAGCTCTCTGAGCTGATATTAGAGTTGCTGTGTTGAGAGGTCATAGGCGGCACAGGTCATAAAAATAGGAAGCTGAAAGAAAGAAGTAATCCTTTCTTCTACACTTTTCTGTGGATCAGTAAAGACTCTTTGTCAGCACAGTGTCTGGTTGATCACAGGGGAAGATTCACAAAAATAAAGGGATGTTGTTCTCCACATCTGTGGTCCTGGATTGTGAAGGAATACTCAGGCCCGTTTCATGCAGTGGAAAAAACTTCTGATCCTTGGTTGCAGTGTGATTACCACAGAATACACTGAGTTGGAAGGGATACACAAGGATCATCAAGTCCAGCTCTTGGCCCTGTGCAGGACCATCCCCAAGAGTCACACCGTGTACCCGAGATCATTGTCCAGACCCTTCTCGATTAGCAGCACACTGCTGTACTCAGGACTTTGGTACACTAAATAACGTGAATGTGAGCTTTTGTCATCATTGCTAGTGGATACTTGCTTAGTGCAGGCATTGAAGTTACAGACCTTAGTTACCTGGAACCTATTATTAAAAACAAAGCAAACCAACTGACCAACAACGAAAACAAACCTAAAAACCACCAAAAAAGATCACGGCATTTGTCACTCCACAGCCTTGTAGGTATCAGGGAAGTTCTCAGTTATCAGGTGGCTCACAGCTGCTGGTTCAGTTCATCCTTGCTTTCCCTTGGAGCTCCTTTACATGGTGAATGCTGTCTCGTCCTGGTAATTCCCTTCTGGTTTGTTGGGTTCCATAATATGCTATGCAGCTGCTTGAAGTTGCAACAGGTATTCCTAGAGTCGTTCTGGAGTGGGAAACAGCACAGTTTGTTCTCTCATGATCCGAGATGGGCAGGGTTCCTGTAGTTTCTGTTCTATAGCCTTATCTTTCTTGAATGTCATTCTTGTGCAGTGCTGTTTGCTGAGTGTACAGAGTCTTGGGAAGTTTTCTACTCCTGATGTGTTTGAAACATGATTTAACAATAAATTAATAATAGTATCTTGGTGGTTAAAGGGCTTGCTGAGGTTGCAGCAAATCTGTATTCACTATCTTCATCTTAAAGGGGAGATTGATTTCCTATTTCGTAACACAGTGACTTAGTCATTGAACTATTTTGAGTAGGTGTACTTAATAATTTTATTAAATTTTCACAGAGCTGAGGCCTAGAATGAAGTTAGTCTTTTTTCAGAAAATGAGCAAATCAGTTGCTGGCTGTTCTTATGACTGTTTAAATGTTCTGTGTGGAACAGAGGCATCAGTGGAAGAAATAGAGGGAAAACTCCTTTTAGAGTGATTTTTATAATCTAGAATTAAATAAACAATTGTGGGAGGCCTTGGTTTAAATCTGTAATCAGTGGCTGACATACTAAGTTTAAAATGGGATCACTTATTCTAGTATGAGTTAGGTTCCTCAGGCTATTGTCTTGCCAATATTTAAATAATTCTCTAAAGGTTCAGCAACACCCTGCACTACATATTCTCAGTTATGGTTGTAGGAACATTTTCCCGGAAGGTGAAAGAACTGAATTTTAGTTTCCTTGAACAGTAAACCCAGACCTTGCACTTCTCAAGTTTTATAACCCTCACCTTTATAAAGAAAAGGGTGATGGTATCAATGCCTCAGAAGAATTGTGCATCTTGCATTTGCGTTTTCATGTTTGACTTTAGAAATACTTGAAGACTGAACTCAGAGATTGGAGATTAATCACACTTACTTCAGTTATACTGCTAAACACAAGAACCCCAAATGAACAAAAAATCAAACCCCAACCTAAATCCTAAGCAGAACTTGCTTAGCAAGTGCTTGACAGTTGTATTGCTGTCTGAGGTGGAGTTTGAGCAATGGTGTATTACAGGAGGACAAGGGGAAGGATAATTTCTAAAATGACTGCAGCAAGGTTCATCAGAGTTATTCTGCTAGAGGCCTCTAAGTACGCAAAGACTCCTTATGACCACACAAGCCAAAACCAACACCTTAAACTTGAACCATAAGTCATTTGGTAGCTAGTTTAGGTCAGGAAATACAAGTTGAGAAATAACCACTTGGGCACAAACTGCAGTTGTTTTTATTTTGCAGCTGTGTGATACAGCCAACCTAAAAATAACAATGTGAACAGAAGTAGTGAGGTCCATCTGGAGTTAAAATAAAAGTCTGCAGTAAGTGATGAAAGGAATGCACTGCACACTTGCTGTGACTGAGAAATACTTGCTATGCTAATGGCAAGAGAAGCAGTTATTTTTAAGTTGATTAGATTCAGCTTTTCTTTTAAAACCATTTGGTGTACAGAGCAGGTTACCTAAAGGTGCAATTCTAAATCTCAGGAGAGAGGTTCTTATGGAGAGCAGGTGACCTTATGGAAATTACAACATGTAATTCATCATAGTTAATGTGGGTTTGGACTAGTTGACTGGAGAGGTCTCATATGCAATTTGATAATGAGTTCCCATTGTCCGTAATATTTTATTCAAAAGGGGGAAGTTATAATATGCTTATTAGCTCTCTTCCACATAAAAAGCAGATAACTTTTTTAGTCAAATGTCTAACATATTATTTACAAGCATCATAAAAACGCATTTGACAAGTGTATGCAGTTCCTAATTGTTCATGGTAATCTTAATATATTAAACTAAGATTTTTGAAATAATTTGTAATGTATTTGTAGTACATCAACATGTGTTCTAGAATTAAATCTCTCTTGTTCTGTGTTCTTTGTCTTATTTTTTATTTCCTTTAATTTGAACCTCAAAACTGAGCAGTTTTAACTATGTTATAGACATTTGGGTTCTAAGGCAATTGAGGTGATAAGTGGTTAGACTTGTATTTAAACAAACTTCTCCTATGCTGTAATGCTGCTCTGCTTCTGTTTGTATTATTAGAAAGATCTTGGTCTTAATTATTGTACTTGTGAGATTCTCATGTGGTCTTCAATCACATGATTTCATGTTATTTTTCCATCCTAAATTCTGTATGGAGTACATCATGAGCGCTGAAGGAGTGTTTGCTTATTGTTACACTTTGTCCTTACTTCAGTAGAAGGTTCCATGTTTTGTCTATTGTATTATGTCCCAGTTAGAAAACAAAGTGATTCCTCCTCTGCCCCTAACCATGGAATTTATTGTTATGCTGAAGTTATTTTCACCGCTGCAAGAGATGGGGAGGTGATATTTTTTCCCAATTTAAAGATGAGGAACTGAGGCAAGGAAAAGTTGTAGACAGAAGTACATAGAAGTACCTGATAACTTCAGGAACTTGGCATGAAATATTTGGGTTCTGATTTTTCAGAATATTTAACATTTTCTATGTTGGAAACAAAGGATTGACTTCAAATTCACTGTAAATGCAAGTGGAGCACTAGTGGATGGGTCTATGTGATGCTCATAAAGATAGTTGAAGCTCTGTCGCTCCACAGCCTTTAGTGCCTTTTTTAGTCTTTTACTCACTGTTGAAGGGCTAGGGATAACCAGCAGAAAATAAAGGATGAGAGAAGCCTCCACTATGAATAATATGTGTTTATTCTACTCTAAAAGTAAAAAAAAAAAAAAAAAAATCTGATGATACTTGGAAAAATGTTTTACCACTGATTTCCTGTCCTCCGATTTTAATAATTATAGATTTAGCATCTCATAGAACCTCTGTGATGTGGATGGAAGGTTGATCCAGTATAAAGCTGAAACCTATTTGTTTACCTGAATCCATGAGCTAATTCTTTCTTCTACTGTTTTTAACTATCTTATGCCTCATACGCTTTAACGTTATAGGTGATGTAATAAATAAGGCAGGGACAGGTCAGACTCTGTTATCCTTCATTGCATAATCCTGATTGATCCATTCATCCATGATTTGAATGAGGCACAGATTTATTTTTTTTAGAGAAAATGTGACACATAGTATTATCATACTCTAAGGTGTATGCACAGAAAGGCCAAGCTTAAGATTATAGGCAACCTTCTCTGTCACTTTCTAAATTTAATGGTAGATTATTTTAACCTTAATGTTCTTTTAACTTTGAGGTTTCTTCTTTGTATGTAATAACTTTCTAAAAAAGTAAACTGCAATTGAATTTTGGGATCTTGGTTTTGTGTGAGTGTGTGACTCAGTGTAACTTCTGCTTGTAGATGAGTCTTAAAACCATTTAACATCTCTGTCAAGGGTTTGTGCCTCACGCTGCCTCCATGTTCCTGGGGCAGAACTGCAGGAATTCTCTCTGTTTCCTCTTATTACTATACCAGTGGCACTTAGCCTGGCATGCTGGTCCTGTTTTCAAGTGTGCAGATAGTCAAATGTGGGTAGGAAAACAAAACTGATTAAGTGTTTCATTTCTAGATGTTTAGCAGGAAGCTTCAGAATAATTTTTCCTGTCCAGGGATCTCCTGAACCTGTTGCAGTTTGTTTGCTGTCCTGCAATGAATCTTGAGTTTTTGTTCAGTCTCATCTGGAGTTCATGTAAAATAGTCATCCTTTAGGAGGAATTCAATGCATCTGCTAATTGTTGCAATAGAAAAATATTTTTTAATCTTATTATTTTAAACCAGATTCTGACTAGATTTGCCACGTAAGTCCGTAGTCCCTGAATTCAGGCTTGTCACAAGTTCTTTCCATGTTTTCTCTTTCTGCCCAAGATATTTTTTTTTGTTTTCACATTTCCCCTATTCCCTTTGCAGCTTTTCTTGGGACATACCTCTTCCAACCTTTTGCATTTGCACCATTTTCCTCAGTGATTGCATCACAGTTTGAATTTCTGTGTCTAGTAAGTCCTATATTCTCCTGAATCTCTCTCCATGCTCCCCATTGCTTATTTTTAGTATGATGAGTGACCTCAAGTCTGATTCACAGTCTCCGTCAGTCGGATTCAAGCAGTTTCTTCTGCTATGCTGAACAGGACGTGGGCTTCATTCTCTCTAGTGTATGGATCTAATTCTTGTGTGAATCTTCACCTTTATGTCGGGAAACAGGTGGCAAGAGTTCTTGCTGATTTGGTTGAGTATGTGTGAAATCTCTTTGATGCTGTAATGAATGGGACTGGGACCTCCTTGGAAGGACAAAAGATTCTCCATTCTCCTGGGAGAAAACTATTGGTCATGAACTAGGTGTTTGACTCAGAACTCAGTGTAGGTAACCGAGTGGCAGCATTATGAATGGAGAGAGATTGAGAAGACTGCAGGTTAAGAAAAGGAAGTAGTGACTTTGCAGTGCAGGCAGCTCTGCATTGGCCCTTGTTCCTAGGAGGCGTTTGGACCTTCTCTGAGGCCTGGCTCACTATGTCACCTGAAATATGGCAAATCCTTACATCCAGACATTGAGAATACAATGTGAAATGGGAGCTTTATTTAATAAAGCCTTACTTTTTGCTCTCTCTCTCCCTTGCTGTGAATTTATTTTCCCTAGAATTAACTATCCTACATGATAGTCTAATGGAATTACGAGTTTTTCTTTGAAGAAATTCTGAAATTTCTTTTTTTTCCCCCCTGAGTAACTCCAGACGTGCATATTCTAGCTGTCATTTTTGTGGATGCTGAAATACTGTGAATGGATTCTCATGGGTGGCAAAATATATATGCCTGGCACAAAGGTATTCCAAATTTGATATTTTTGCTCCCAAAGTATGGAGCTGTAAAAAAAAAAAATCTGCAAAACAAGCTTTCCAGAATTTTGTTATCCATGAGCTAAGCCATTTTGGCTGTTAGCAGAGAGAAATTAGGGAAAAAAATTGATCTGAGGCAGATAGTTGGCTTGGAAAATTGCATTCAGAAGCTCTGAAATTTCACAAGATTGTAAGAGGAGAAAGCAGCAATCTCTTACAGCAAAGCCACAGTCTGCAGTGCCAAAAGCAGCATACAAATCAATTTGAATAATATGCATTTTTTGCATAATATGAAGGTCTGAGATGCAGCCTTTTGAGGAAAGCATGTGTGAGATGTACATGTTCCCAGATCCTGGCTTTTTCCTGGTTCAGCACTGATTCAAGGGCAAGACTCTACCCTTAGGTGGTCAGTGGTGTCTGCTCCAAGTTTCTACAGGCATGTACAGCTTCTAATTTGTAGGTTGGTGCTCTCCTTGTTACAGATTGACCCCAAGAAGGGAAATGTCAGGCAGCTTTGATAAGGAGTTTGCTCCTGGTTTTGCATACAGCTCCTTTTTGTGTTCTAAATCTCCAGCCAAGTTTTTGACTTAGCTTCAGCAATTCTAAAACAGATGCTGAGACTGCTTTTAGATTGGATTTGTTGTTTATATAAAGATCTGCATTAAAACAAGGAAAAATACAGCCCATTTTTTGTAATACACAAGGGAAATAAAACTAGTTTAATTTACAGTGTATTAGCTGTTGTCACTGTATTAAAAGTTATACCAGTATTTCTGAAAAGTTGCTATCTCAGTAATTTAATTGTCTTAACAACCTAAGCCCATGCAGGGGTACAAAGTTCAGTATTGGTTGTCTTTAAAAGAGAAAGTTCTGGTTTTGAAGCTGTTTAAAATGCTATTTTAACAACAGCAGTTAGAAACAGGAATGCTAAAATTAACAATATAGGCATGCTAATTGATTGTATTGTGCACATAGGTTGTGAATTCTTAATTAAAATTTACGGTTTTTAACAAACTGTCTGCTATTGGTTTTGTGTAGATCGTCCTTTGCAGGCTGGAAGTGCCAAGTGCAGGAAAATTCAATGAGTGATGTGGACTATTTCAGCTTCTTATTTTCAACCCTTATAGGTAATCCATATGAATGTAATAATTTAGAATTAACAGAATGGAATTTGTTTTGATAGTAAATTACTGAATTTAATTCAGAATAAATGGTGTAGTAAATACTTCTGAAAGTAATTCTAATCTTGTTATATGTTTTTGATATGAGATACCCTTTTTTCTCTTGATTTGATTTTTGATACCTTATATTTACACACTTCCATTTGGGCTGAATATTTGCATACTTTTTCTTCATTCTAGCAACTTTCTTTGGAAAGCAGGAGGAAAACATAAATTCACCATATGACACAAACAAGATTTTTTTGTTTCTATCTTGAAGTAAATGCCTTTTATTGGCTCATAACAACATAAATGAGTGCCTTTGGGATTTCCTGTGAGCATGACTGCACTATTAAAAACATTCTATCCGAATAAAGTAATCAAAGTGCGCTGCCCAAGGTCAGCATGTGAGCAGAATTAATTCTGCTACTCTATTCTTACTCAGCTATAAAAATAGTTGTATTCTGTGGTGATACAACCTTGGGAAATAAGTGGTTGAAATGGCGTAATATCACTAAGAAATAATTTCCAGTAACTTGTGCTGTGGGAAAAAATAAAAGTGGGTTTTCTTCATCACCCCTGTTATTTATAATGTTCAACCACTTCGTTTTCAAAAATTACCATTTTGTTCCTAAAACAGTGAAAAGAATGCTGTGCTAGTAACAGAGAACATGGAAGAAAAGCCAAAGTGACTGTTGTGGAGCAGTCATCCTGTTTTACTAAAACATCTAATACATGGCTAGAAGTAATCGCCAAATGTTTTTGGTTTTGTTTGTTTTTTACCTTGAGGTTGTGTTAGATTACTAAGTTATTGTAAACACATGTAAAATATTTCACATTATACCTGTTCTTATTATTTTTTAAGATACATATATTAAAAATAGCATAACTTCAGCCTCTTAGAGGTTGTTTTTTTATACCACCTTATAGGTTCCATTGATTTTTCAAATATTTCTGGGTTTTTTTAGAAGTCAAAATTTGTACTTGGATATACTTAATTTAAAATACCAAGCAAGAGCTTTCAATAAAAAATCGTTACGCTGAGATAATTTAAAAGTCAGTGTTTGTCAATGATGCTGTTGAAGTAGAACACTACTTGGCTTGTTTTGTGATGCTGTTTTACTGCTTCTTTTTCCCTAGGGTTTTCAAGAGAGGAGTTGACTAGTCTCCAGGGCATTAGAGGAAAACCACACATTAGCCAGACACAGCTTTCACCTATCCGTCTTTACCTAACTGATCTGGACCAGTTTTTACACCACTGGGCTGTGACAGAGGTAATACATCAACACTAATTCTAAATGACAGCATACAATCTCAGAGTGCTCTCCATGCCTTTTCCACAGATGCCTAAATCTTGTTGTGATTTGAGTTGAAAAAAGAATGAAAAACATAATACCTGTCAAACAGCCAACATTTTTCTACAGGCATCAGATAATATTTTGAAGGAAGCCGCTTTAAAAGTTGAATGTTCAGACATGTAGTATGCAAAGCGATACTCATGGAAAAAATTCACAAAAGCCGTGGTGGAAATTCTTAAACACTTAATAAAATTAGGACCAGCAATATGTTTCAGCTCTCAAAAAGCAAATTAATTGTAAAAGTACTAATAGAAAGAATTTTCTTGGAGAGTAAATGCCACTGTTAATTAAAAAGCACCTTCACTAAATAAGATTTCAACTTGGAAGTAATATTAAGTTCGCATTGGTGATTATTTAGAATAACTCCTGATGTTTAGTTAATCAAAATTTACTGGCATTAGAAACTTCACTGTGAATTCCGTACCCGCGTCTAAGATTGTAAGACCCGAAAGCTTAATTTGTTAATTCTGAAGGGATTTGAGCCACCAGATTTTATTCAAAACAGGTGCTTTAGTCATCTTTCTGGCTCAAGTCCTTTTATTGTTTAGCTCAACAGAAACCACCCTAAGGTGTGAAATCGTGTTAATGACATGCCAGTTTGACAGTATTTATGAAATTGTAGTCATGAATTCAGAAAGAAGAGTGAAACAGTGTTTTAGTTGCATGGTTTTTCATGGCAGTCTTTTTGGTTCAATGAAGCAGAACAGTAGATGTTTTCTAATTCATAACATTTAAGTGATAACCTTGTGAAACTAATGATACCCTGAGACACACACTGAATGCGTGCTGCTACGTATTGAAAAGTATTTTAAGCAAGGTGGTTGTTGTTCGGTATCATGACTGACACACATCTTTTAATTTCCTGCCTTCAGTAATTTGGCCCGTGGAGCAGCTAAACTTTGTAATTTGTTTTGTTTTGATCTTCTGGACCGTAATGAAGTGTTTTCTTACCAAAATACCTTTCACCAGTATTGAAAGACTCTTTCCCCGTCCTGTTCCTCTGTGAGTGTACCAGAGTAATTACTTCTTTGTCAAAGAGTTGACATAATCCCATACAGCATCTGAAGGATTTATATATACACCATACCTGTTTCTGGAAATGTCACCTCTTGTGTCATCTTCTTTCTCTTTTTACTTCTATTCCACAAATCTGTCGAAGTTGGTTGTGCAACTGTGCAACAGGACTATTTTCACATAGGGGAGAGCGAAGTAGTTTGATTCCTTTTTCATGCTTTTGGGTTCCTGGTTGTGAGTTTGAGTTAATTCTTCTACCACAATCTTTTCAGTGTTTTGGTGCCATCAAGGAGAGTTGATATTTTCAGAAACTTGAGACTCGCTTTTGTTAAAGTACCTTTTCTTAGGAAAGAAACAAGGTGCTCTCTCAGTTTCTCTGGAGTGGATGGCAGTCATTAGGCAAAGAGCTGAATATCCTTGATTAGTAATGAAAGATGATTTGGGCATCCTGTGGAGCATTGCGCTACTTCTGCAGTCATGAGTAGGCCTGAAGTCTTCTCTGGGGACTTAATTTATGAAAGAGAGAATAGGAACAAAAATCCCGTGTGTCAAAAATCTGTGTGAAGAAGGATGAGACCTTCTAGACCCACCTGATTTTGTAGGCTCTTAACCACGGGGAGTTCTGAAATGTTTCTTTTTCTCAGTGAGGGTGACCAAACACTGGAATAAGTAGCCTAGAAACATTATGGTTCCTCTCTATAGACATACTCAAAACCAGGCTGGATATGTTGTGGGGTGACCTGCTCTAGCAGACTCTGCTTGAGCAGAAGTGTTGGATTCGAGGAACTGAAGGGTTTTCCTTCCAAACTCAGTGATTCTGTGACTGTTTGAAAACTCCTCCCCTTGGAAAAAAAAAATTAGAGCTTTTATTTCACTTTCAACAAATCTCTAATTTTGCTTTTAGAGCATAATGAGATTCACAATATGGGGAGGGTGTTGTTGTTTTATTTGATAGGTTTGTTGCACTTATATTTAATCTGAAAGTTAAGCTGTTCTGTGAAATGCTTGCCAGGTATTGCAGTTCTGTTTGGGGTGTTTCCCTAGATTTGCTAATTTTTTCCCCACATTTTTTTTTTTTTTTTTGAACAAAGGAGCAAGGGCACCTCTTCAGTAGCTTGCTTTCTCACAGGAGAAATGAAGATATTCTTTCCGCCTGCCTCTTAGCTGGTAATAATGCTCTCTGGTATATCTGTTTGTGTTACAATGAGAAGTGATCATCAGTATTAAGAAAAGCATTTCCTTTAATGAATCATAGAATTCCATTCACTTTTCTCTTGTCTGCTTTTGATTTTAGAGGCAGTCGCTGATATGGTCAATAATATATAAACAAAACTATGCCGAAGTTACCACTTCTGGTTTTAGATTACTTTTTTCTCTGTGTTCACGTATCTAGTACAGCACTGTGTTCATTAAGTATTAGGGGGTTTCATCTTTTCCTTGTTTCAACCAGCCTCAGACATGTTGACCAATATTGTATTTAATGCTCAGTTTGTGAAGACAATATTCTGTGGACTGTAGTCCATAAAAACTTTGGCATTTGGAGGCTGGCCAATTTTTAAAACCAAGGAATGGAAGGAAAAGAGAAAAATAAGAAAATGCCAGGCTTAGGAAAAACCTTTCAGTTCAAGATTTGCCACAAGCTGCACAGATATACAGGGTTTTGTAGAGCAAGTCATTTCCACTACGTACTAAACAAGCTGCTGTGCTCTCAAAAGAAAATAAACTCAAAAGCAAAACTAACAAAAACCCAAACACCTGAGCTGCAGCCTCTGGGAGGAAGAAAATTGCCAGCAAATCATGAAGCTCTTCTAGGGTGTCTTGAAAGACAGTGTGATGCGATGGTTCTGTGTGCATTGAGTTTGAAGGAGGTAGATTTGGAGAATGCTTTCTTCCAAGTGGTCATAGTTCAAGGTGTGATACAATTTTGCAATCAAAATCTTTTTAGTGGTGATAGAAAATTAGTTTATTTAGATAAAGCAGTGCTACAGGAAATAACAAACCCCAGCTTGAATTACTTGTGCTTTTTGTGGAACTGGGTAGAGCACACAGCTCCTGAATGCTAAATCTTTCATGTGTTCCCTTGTTGGAGAAGGAAGTTTATGGTGATGCTATAATGTTAAGCGAAATGTTTGTAGTAATTTAAAATACGTAGTGAGGACTGTGCTCCTTGGCTGCAGAGCAGGCAGCATCCAGGCTGCTACTCTGTGCTGAGAATTGTTCATTTAAGAGTTCGCATTGTGTAGTTGTAATTCAGGGTTTTCTTGTAATGGAAAAGTATTTTATTGTGGATGAAAATAAATAAGGAACTCTGATGCAATTAGGATTTTGTGGCCTGGTTTCCTATCAATAGATGAGACTAGTGATTCCTATTAGCCCTTCCATCTTCCTATTTCTTCTCTTCCACCTTTGTTTTGTCTAAAACACTGGCTAGTTTTTTGCTCTCTGATAAAAAGAATAAAGTTGGAAATACTAATTACCCGTAAGTTTTATAGAAATAAGCAGATGGATGAGAAAAACCCCTCTAGATTAGTACAAGGCAGTTTGAGCATCCTGCCTGGCAGCTGCCAGCCTGCAGGAGCATCGCTCCGGACCAAGTTCAGCAGGAGCGTGGCCCACGGGGATATCAGGGTTGTGAAGCAGGAGCAGATGCAGGTTTATGGTCCTGAGGAAGGGTCCCAGGTGTGAGACTGTAGGAGGCCATGGCTTGTTGGCTTTATTGCTCACTGCTCTGCTTTGTTTCCAAATCCAGAGGAAGGCAGTCCCAGCTTTCTGTCTCTAGCTGTGCAGTGAGTGGTCCATGTTTCTAATGGTAAAGAACTGTAAGAGGGAATTTAATGTATAACATACGCATGCCAGAGATGTGGAAGAGGAAAAGGTGTGCCTCTGGAGAAAAAGCTAGTTCTGTAAAGGAAAAGAATAACTTGAGGCATTTTCAAACAGCAGTTTAAGCTTTTGGAGTATTATTATAGTGTACTTCATAGCTTGTGGATTACAGTAACTGGGAAAAGGGCCAAACAAATGCACTTCAGATAGGAACTAATGCTTTTAAGTGGTTTATAACAGAATCTGTTTTGAGATGGATACTGTTCGTAACTTTCTTTTGTGTCTCAAGAGTGGTAATCATTATAGAAGAAATCTGAAGCCACATTACTTTTTGTGGAAGCTTTTAAGTAGTGGTAATTTTCGCTTAAGGAGCAATGCTTAAGAAAAGTGTCCCTTTAAATGCTATTTTGTGTAGCTATAAAGGTTAGTCTTCATGATTTGTCTAAAAGATATGTTAAATGTGAGGACCCTGGTTCCTTTTCTGGAGCAACTTCTACTTAAAATTACTTCTGTCTTGTTAAAGCCAGTTATTTAAAAGCATACCACCATAACTGAAATAAATTGGACTCCAGAATAAATGGTTGCAGCCTGAGGGAAGACACTTTGAGTCTTGGCTCATTTTAACTGTGCCTATGGTGTTTGTCGGTAATATTGTTCACTGCCCTGTAATTGAATTGCTCTGCCAGTATCAAATGAAATAGCGCCCACAGAAATGAAGAGTTTAACAAGGTAACCGTGTATACATGGTAATTTCTGTTGTAATATTTGATGTTTGTGATGGCTGAACATTTCAGAGGGGGAAAGCAAATGATAATTTGAAGGTTTGCTTGAAGTCGTGATTTTAGAGCTGTACTGAGCACACAGCTGACTTGAAATAAAATATTCAACCAAATGTTTAGAACGTTTAAGAGCAGACACTAGGGAATGTCAGCTGTTTTTAAAAGCAATCTTGAATTCAAAAATCTTGGGATGCATGTAGTGTAATATACTAATCCGTGTCAAAAATGGATAAGTCTTGTGAGATAGAGTTGGGAAGACTGTATCTGCAGTGATATGCTATGAAAAATTACAGCAAATCAATAAAGATAGCAAGTCAATGCATGCAAATTAAAAGTCCTGCAAAGATGTTTATCTTGAAGTAAATGGTGGTGTTGCAGTGCTGTAGCTTGACTTCAAGCAGAGATTAACACTTAAAAAAAAAAACCTTAAATTTTAAAATGTACATTTTGAGTGGAAGCTCTGGAAGATTTCAACTTGCCTTTATTGAGATTTCCAGGTTAGAGTCATGTTTGGGGTGGGGGGGTGGCACTGAGGATTAATAATAATAATCCTTCTAAATAAAATTCCTTCTAAACTAGGAATATGCTATAATTTTAAACCTCTATTAGGATGATAAAAAAATTCTGTATAAGCCTGCTCGTATTTTGTAAATACTACATCCCATCCCAAGTTTAATGTTTAGAAATTAAAATATTTTTTCTTGAAAAGTAATGTAAAGTCCAAAGAAACAGAAATTATTTAAGTGAAAGTAACACCTCCTAAAATTAACTCTTTTTCAAAGGCATCTTCCATAGTTTTCTTAAGACATAAAACTTAAACCAAAACCAAACAAAAAACCACCAAAACTAGCCCCCACCGATAAAACCCAAACAGTAAAACACAAATTCCCAGAAAATCTAACCTGATCTTCAGGCCAGTGCTCCACTGCACCTGCATCATATACTTCCAGCTTATCTTGTAATATCTTAGAGCTGGGAGCTCCCACGTTACTGCGTATAGCTGATGTGAATTAACATCTGCACAGTTACTGTGCATTGTGTTTTGCTTTTGCATCCTGGCTTGTGATACCTAAACCAAATTTGCTCAAAAAGACAGGTGTTCTGGGACAAGAGCGAAGTGTAGGGTTTTACGTGTTTTCAAGCCCTTTTGTTTGGTGAAGGGGCAGACAGGTGAATTTGGAGACTTGTACCTCAGACATTCCTTTGACTGTCCTGCACATGGTCTGACAAGGAGGCATCCAGAGGAGGAACATGGTGGCATTTTATAGCTGTGAGGACGCTGCAGAGCTGTGAAAGACGGGCTTATTATGGCTGCAAGAGGATGAAACAAAAGCTCCTTGGGTAGCAAAGCTGTTTTGTGGTGTCCTTCCTTTGAATTTTGTTAGTAAGATGGCTCTGAGAAGAGAACCAGACTTGTGTTGTTCTTCAGGGGTGGCTTTGTCTACTCCTGAATAGCACATTAGCTGTTGAGCATAAAACCTGGTTTTACTGTTAATAATATTTTCAGGAATGCCCCTCACTTAGTGAGCCTTTGGGGTTGTCTCTAGCCCCCAGTTCTCTGCCTCCTGGAACCAAATCTTCGTGGTACCCAGATTTAAACACGTGATCAAATTGTTGCACAAGAGGGGAGCAGTGGTGATTGCCACTCATGTATTTGTGTCTGGTGGCAAACAAGGAAACTTCGCTTGATTTAATTGACTCATAAATACAGATTTGACATCAGACCATGTGCCCACAGCCAAGGAGCCTGCAGACAGCATTCAACAGATGCAAGATGAGTTTGTGTGCTGCAGTTACCCTGTTCCTGAGCCAGCTGTAGGACATGAACTGTGCCTCATAATCCTTCTAAGTCTGTGGAAATATGTACTCCATCAACATGAAGGATGCCATACATACTCTTAAGCATTTGTAACCCTTAAGTTTTTGTATTCCCATTTTGCTGCCCTGAATGTAAAATTAACACCATAGTGGTTTTTTTTTCCTGTGGCTCACCTGTGTAATGTTCTCATGCAGACTCTGTTCGTTCTTTTTGGCTTTTTCTTTTTTCACTTAGGTTTTGTTTTGTCTTATTGTGAATGTTTGGGAGTTTCATGTGTGGTTTTTTTTTTTTCTTTTTACTTCTTTTTTTCTGGAGTCAGTGAATCAGGAATACCTTTCACATCCGCCCCTGTGAGCTTACCCAAGGCAGATGAACAAAGATCTCTTGTTGTATGCGGCTTTCTCAACAACTCAGGGCACTGTTAATATTGCCCTGTCAAATCAATTTATTTCAAAAAGAGAAACAGCACCTGTCAAGGGAGTACACTGTCTGATAAGCTAGGGTGCTTCGGGGGAAGCAGGCCAAGCTTCAGACAACAAGCTTCATTGCCTGCCCCATCACCTGAAAACTTCTCGTTTTCTATGCTCCGCAGTAACATGTTACACTGGATAGAGTCCCGCTCCAAACAGTCATTTCACAAGGGCTTGGGAATTGACTGCAGAACAGCCTGTTACATTTTACTTACAGTGTTGGAGGTGCATGTCCAAGTGAACTGAAAAATATATTTTAAAGTTCACGTTAGGATATAGTGTCTAGTATGTGCCAACTTCCTTTTTTAATAAAATCACTTCTCTTGGAGTCTGAACTGTCTTTGGTCTGACTCCACACAGTGTCCGGCTAAAATACTTGATACATTATCTTTCCTGCTTGCCTGGGTTCCTCTCTCTGTGCTCACACTTCTGTGTATCTTCAGAGGAAGGTATTTTTCTTTGAAAAAAGAGTACTTTGCTGCATGATTAAGTTGAAATAATATGCAGATTTTCCCTGGAGAGTTACTGATAAATAGTTCCCATCAGACTTTATGAATCAGGATTCTGTCATGTTATAGGAAGCATTGATGGAATAGGAACAGTTCAACAATGAATAAAACATTAGTCTTGGTTCATCGGGTTCATCAGCCCTGTTGCATGAGAGCTCATTGAGACTGGGATTCCTTGGGTCATCCCAACTCTGTCTTTTGGAGTTGAGAGCATCTTTTACTGATGAATTCCTCTGATTCTACATTACAGCTATGAAAAAAGCCTGTTTGAGATTAGATTAACAGTCAGTTAAGGTGGCTGTCAGTGGCAAAAATCCTTGTTAGAATCTCTGAAAAGTCTGGGACATGCTGTGCTCCTGGGCTGCCTTTCCAGCGTTTTGTTTGGTTTTTTTTGGTTTTGTTTTTTTTTTTAATTCCCTGTTTTAATCGGCTGCTGTTAGAGTATGTCTTTGATGTGGCAGGCAAGGAGGCCTGTGTAGTAATGATTTCCCAAAGCACTAGTAGGGAACAGGCTGTTGTAGTTGTGTCGCTCACGAGTGTGCTGATAGTAGTTGTGCTTGTCTGACCAGTAAGGTTTGGTTTGAAAATCTGCCAATGGATTATGGAACGTGTAGCATTTGCTGCATAATGCTGACAGATAATCCCTGTATTTAAAAGAATGCTTTTTGGGTAATCTATTCAAGTGGACATTCTAACACACTTAAAAAGGAAAAAAAGCAAAACAACAGGTCTAAACCTAAGCCTAACCTGTTACAAAACACTTGCCTCCAAAAGAAATAACCCACCCCTCCCTGGTCCGAAGTGCTCCTTCTCAGTCCATTCATTTCAGCACTGCTCTGACACAAAACTACGATGGCTTTGGTCCAAAACCAATCTATGAATGCGCCAAAAATGTGATAAATGCTAATCAAATGTAATGTAATGAATCAGCTGTGACATTTTATTATGGAAATTAAGCATCATGCAAAACGTTGCCTAAGGAAAATAAATTGTCAGGGAAAATAGTAATTTTCATGCGATAATTAAGTTTTCTTTTATTTTCATTTCCGTGTCTAAAAACGTTTCAGTTTCACTTTTTATAACAGGTATTTGGTATGAAAGGCATTTCAAGCAGGATTTAATTAATGGAATTGAAAAGAATTGCTACTCCCACTTCATCCCAGGAAAACAGACCTGGATGTAGGGAATAGTGGTGCTATTTTGAGGGTCAGAAAGATCTAAAAAGTTGAAAAACTAACTTGTACTTTACCACAGTCCTTCTGAGAAAGTATGTTGCTCTTCAGTGGTATGACGCCCATTTTACTTGCCAGTTCTGGAAGAATCTTCAGTGTCGGTGAATTGTACCTGTAATGAAATGCTCCTACAATTTGTCATCTCAGGGGGAACCTCTAGGGATATAGTCTTAAGGGTGAAACTGTAGTTTGCTGGGTGGGTCTGGTGGATTTGTCTTCAAGGTCTTTAGTTTGTTGACCTCTTATGGGTATGTATTGAATTAAAAGGGATCTCTCTCGTGTACTGTGTCTAGTGTGACATGTGCTTACAGGCATATGGCAAACTGCATTTGTAAACTGCCTAAGCTCTGTCTTGCGAGCAACAAATTTCTCCTGCATTTTCCCGTTTCATAACCATCCTTCCCAATTTCCATCTCATCTGCATTCACAGCCAGCTATGATCATTGTTTTGCTACTCTTTACTTATATTTGTTTTCCTGCAGTGATTTTCACCACTTTGTTATACTTGTAAGTGACAACATTATCTCTTCTTGGATATAATTTTGCCAGCCTAGGCAGGTGAAGTTCTTCCCATCAACACCTGTAAGATGGTATCTCTTTGTGCAGTTTCTTTATGTCTGTTTGGTTTGAATTTGCCTTTCTTGAAAGTGAGTGACTCCTGTTTTACCCAGTATGTCAGAAATGGTCTAAGTAGGATGTTAGAGTGGTATTGAACAGACGATCCTATTTCTCTCTGATAATTCTTTTTGGATTATCTTTATTTTTACATCCTGAAGTGACATTTGCTCATTTCACGGTTGTATCGCAACCACCTTGTGGTCAGTTGTTACTCACAGAATTTTCTCCTCGATTCCAAGTGTTCAAACCCATAGCTGCATCCAGAAGTTTTTATTAGTCTCCAAGCCCATGATACCTCACTTTTGTTTCGCTGAATTTTTTTCTGTAACTGTTATTCATCAAACCTCTGCGATCTTTTCTATAGGTTAGTGCAGTCCCTCCTGCCTTGGCAGGGTTTCTCAGCTTCAAGCTGTCAGCCAACAGAGTTCATCAGTGCAGCTTTCCCTTTTGTGTAAGTGTTGCTCATTAAAATGCTAGGTCAGATTGCCATCAGAGTTTGTCCTTGACATGACAATCCGCAGTAGTAACCTCTGTCACAGCTTGACTTTATTTCTTGACATTTTTAATACACAGATGTTTTGAGAATATTTCAGGGTACTTAATATTTTATCACTTTCAAATTGCAGTGTAAGGAAGCCCTACTATGTTTAGAATGGAGTACTTGGTTTTAATAATATTATTTCGTTACAAAATACATGTATAGTAAGGGTATTCAGTGCAAGAGTATCTATAAAATTGTCTTTTAAACAGTCCTACTAGTTAAACAAAACATTTGTACTACACCTTTAACATTCATCAATGTGAGCAATGTCCTGACACTCCTACAGTTCCACCGTGCAGATGTGTTAAGGATCTCTTGAATTTGGCCAGCTTAAACAGAGCTAAAAGGAGGTTTGGTGTGTAATTTTGAAAAAAGCTGAGTGCATTTTTATATTGCCACAAATGCTGCTGCTTGGCCATTTCAGATTAAACCACCACTGGCATCCACATTGTTAGGGTTGAATTTTCATATCACAGGACCTTGAGTTAATGGTTCTTTTCCCTAACTTTGCTTTCCTTCAGCTGGAAATATGGACTATTATTTTTGACACAACATGGGTGATGTTTTCAGTTTTGTCATTTCTCTTGCTTCAGTGTCTTGACCTGTCCTGACTCAATTTAAGCCTGAAAACCAAGACACATTACAGATTTTAATCCCTTAGGTCAGATCATTTTGTGAAAGTTCTTTGGATCTTCCTTCAGTCAGTGAGGTATCTTAGAGGAATGCATTTTGCTTAGTCGAGATATTCGTAAAACTTGTGTACTTAAATTCTTCATCCCTCAAATGTCTGAGCTTGCTATTTTCTGTCAGATTCCCTTACGCACAAACAGAAGATTCCATTCCTTGTGTATTGGCTGCTCTATCTTCCTTGTCCTTAGCAGGACATCACGATTGCTAATGGCCTAATAACGCACTCATGCTGTGCACCTTGGCTTTCTGGAGGCTGCAGTTGACACTTTGGTGGGATAAACAGTGAGAGGATCCAAGCTCTCTGCCTAATTTGCAAATTACTGGAATAAATGGGAAGGAAAAGAGGAACAACAAAAGCCATCTGCCAAGAATTGCAATACCACTTAATAGCAGTTCTACTAGAGCTCTGCTTTCTTTACCCTGTCCAGAGACATACAGCATTTTATAGTAGTTTGCTAATGCCTGATTATATAAGCACCAGAAAGTTTTTGGCTGTTTATAATTTCCCTTTTGTAATATTACATTTTACATCCTTTTCTGAAAATGACATTTTTGGCAGTGTAGTGGAAAACAAGTGGGAAATGGATCTTCACTACATTCTTCTTTGTTATATTATTTTTCTGTCCTGTTTCACTGTGATTCCTGTTACATGCTTCATAAAGTTATTTGGGAAGTTGTTTCCTGAAATTCTTCACCTCTAAGGAAAGGCATTTGGAGGCTTTGTGGAGCGCTGTAGCTGGATAGAATACTTTTTTCCTTCTGTCACATAGGTAAAATGCAGAAAGTCTCTCCCAAAAATAATGGCGTAGATCTCTTTAAACACTGAACAATTGACGCTGACAATGTTATTCTTATACACTGTAAAGAATCAGTACTTTGAGACAAAGCTGCTGCGTGTCTCTGTAGGTACTTTGGATTTAGGTCTGTTAACAAAGTATGACTGCACAGTGAATGAGTGCTGGTTGCATTCAGTGCTTAAATATCACTTTGTTTTATTAAAACAGATGATCTGCCACAGCTTGTCCACTATACCTTCACAAAGTCAGTGTTTTGACATTCTCCAGACTGGCATCTGTAAATATCTGGTAGGTATCATTTTGTCTTCTAGGTTAAGACTTCCTTGTGATAAATTTGCTAACAGTCTCATTAACCCTCCAATCTGCTTATTCCATGTATTTCATGTATTAATTTCGTAATTTTCAAAAGTTTTCATCAAGATTAGGGGGAGTTTAAAAAATATCTTATAACTGTTGGTATCCAAACTTATATGAACGTTTTTGCTCAGATTTCTGAATACTTCAGCTTGTTTTCAAGGCAGTTCAGCCATAAATTAAGTGCTTCTTCATTTGGTTTGCTTTTCAAGAGACCAACTAGCAGCTTTAGACGGATTTTTTACTTCACTGATGTATATAAGTATCTAAAGGGGAGGTGCCAAGGGGATGGATCCAGGCTCTTCTTGGTGGTGCAGAGCAATAGGACATAATACCACAGGCAGAAACTGATGCACAGGGAGTGCCACTGGAACATAAGGCAGAACTTCTTTACTGTGCAGGTGACCAAGCACTGGGACAGGTTGCCTGGAAAGGTTGTGGAGTCTCCCTTGCTGGAGATATTCAAGAACCACCTGGACTCAATCCTATGCCAGGTACTCAAGGATGACCCTGCTTGAGCAGGCAGGTTGGACCAGATGACCCACTGTGGTCCTTCCCAACCTGACCTATTCTGTGATTCTCTGAGTTTTATAGTCTGTCTTCTAATCCTGACACTCCCTGAGCTGAGGATGGGATGGCAAAGCTAGGTGACAGAATTTGCAGTTGCCTGTGATGCAGCTGACGAGAGGGAGGACCACAGGATGGTTCTGTCCCCTGAGAAGTGTCTGCACTTCCCTGTGTGGAGCCCTACTGAGAAGTTAGTAGACCAAAGCTTCCACAGGGAGTGGTTTACCTATAACCATAGTCAGAATTTTTGGGGGTTTAAAATCAACTTTTAAATAGGCTTATGTGTTTTACTGCACTGTCACTTTGAGAGCAAACAGCTAAGTGGGTTTTTATAGTAGACAAGAGTGCTGCCCAAGATCTCTTAACTGTCTGCTGACACCTACCAGGGAGGAAAGATATTGCCTGTGTAGGCAATATCTTCTATGGAAACTTATTTAAGCAGCCTTGTGTACTGGATTTGTATAAATTGAAACATCATCTTCCGGACTGGCTGCCTAACACATTTCATCAGCAGTGTTGGCTTGTTTGATCTTCAGGATGCTTCTTTACATGCAGACAACTGGTGCAGCTCACTGTCATTATTTCCCATTTGTGGTTGGCCAGGAACATTGTTACTAGTTTTTATTATTTAGTGCCTCAGTGACATGTAGTATTTAGCAGGGTCTTGGTGACAGCTGTGGTCCACCTTCTGTCATGCAGGAACGCCATCCTTCTCATGCCTCTGCACCTGGATGGAGCAGGGTCAGCTTGGGACAGTGATCTGCACTCATGGCCTTGAAATTCACCCACTGTCTTATGTTGGAAGGATTTAAAAGTCTGAATCCATAGTTGTTCTTTATCTTTTATCTCTCACAAGTAGTTGTATGAATGAAATACATGTCACATTTCTGTAGCTTGTACTTTGATCTTTTTCCTAAACATTTCTAAAAGAAACAGCTGACCTTGTGCCTTAGTTTAGAGTAAGCTGAAACAATTTAGAATTCCTTTCTCAAAATTGACCACGCCTCTTTTAAATTTAAAACAAAATTTTAATTTGGAAAATGTGTAGAAGGAAAGATAACAGTTCTTAACTACTAAATATATTTTTATATATATATATAAAAATCACCAGAATAGAACAAATAACAACTCCGTAACCAAAACCTCTAAACAAATATTTGAGTCCCTGAAGACACGGGGTTGGATCCTCTCCCGTAGGCAGTGTGGACTCTCCCTCCTTTGTCCTCTGTCCGGAGGGCGCTGGCCCGGGGGGTGGGCAGAGGGGGCCGGGGGCTCCCTCACTGGTGCTGTTGGTGTCTCAGGAAAATGGCAACAGCTCCAAAGCGGTGAAGATTGTCTGTCCCTCTGAAGCTCTGGGCACACTGGGCTAGGAACAGGAGGCAGGGAGAGAAGCCAGAACCCGCAGGAGGAGTCCCTTCGAGCTGGTTCCTTCTCCAAACCTCCGAAGAAGTGAGTTTAAAAAAAACCAACTCCCAAAACAACACCAAAAGAACTCCCCTCACAGCTATACGGTTGTTACTCGGATTGTTAGCCGGGTCTTTGTTAAGGAGGGTGTCAGTTCCCAAAGTCTATCTTTGTAGGAAAGAAAAAATTCTGACAAATTCTAAAACTGTAACACCTTGTTAAATGAGCCAACTGCCTCTGTCGGCTTAAAACAGTGTACTTGCAGGTGAGCAAATTAGACGACTCTAAAATTCCTTCATAGTTTTTTAAAGGAAAACGATGCCACAATAGCAATGCATGATTTTTTTTTTTTATGGCTTTACAGGGCAAAAATCAAGGGGACTCACTCCAGAGCACTTTAAAATTTAAACTGCTTTCTAATTCACTGCCTCTACCCCAAAAAAGATTTCTTTTTCTAAATTATTTATCATGCCTATGAAATCCTTACTCAGGATGATGTTCTCTTTTTAACAACAGAAGAGCATCGCCCCAGCCATGGGCTTACCACATATTTCATTAGCTTTAATTTACCTTGGATTTCAAAGGAGACTCACCCTGATGACAATCTTGTAGAAGCTTTTCTTTCTGTAGCATAAATCAGTTTCCTTCCACCTCAGTGGCTGCTCACTGCCATTTCAAGACACAGAGGAGCTGCCCTGTCCCATGATATGTGCTTAAAAGGAAAGACCTGTTCTGCCCAGAAGATTGTTTGTGCCTGCACTGTCTTTTTTAAATATGTTTGAGATGAGTGATTGTTTAGAGAGGATGGAATGAGGATGTCAAGTTAACCTTTGGTTGGCATGGGTGCCAATTTCTTGGGAAAACAGGGATTTGAAAAAATGCAGTGGTATGTAGAACTTGAACAGAAATCAAGTAATACGCATCATGATAGGAGAGAGGTTTATTCAACTTGTTTGTATCCCTGCAAAAAAACTTGTGTATAAAGTGATGAACTTGGGGTTGTTGTTGTTTTGTTCAATACAGGTTGGATTGGTTGTAATACCCGATAGCACAGCTGGATCTGTTCTATGTGCCATAAATAAGCTCTTGGATCAAGCCTGCATTATAAGTGAAAACCTGCACAAGTTCTTGGCCTCTTGTTGTTACAGTCTTCTGTACTTTCTGCTAACTTTAGACAAAGAAGATGCAGAACATCTACAGAAAAGGTAAAGCTGCTCTTCTTACCGTGTTAATTGTCTCTGGCTTTGCAGCCACAAGTATTTAAAGATGCAAAATTCTTACAGTATTGAATGACTTGCATATGACAAAAAGCTGGTTCCTTCGTTTAATTTCTTACTAATCTTAAACAAAGATTCAAGTGTACCTGAACCATGACTGAAATAAAAACCTCTTCCCAGCTGCATCAAGCAGAAATTACACTGTGCAAGAGCTTCAGCAACATTTGTAGCTCCAGGGCTGGATCTTTTTTTTTTTTTTTNTAATTTTGGAATACTTTCAAGTTTAGCATTTTCTGGTACAAATTTTCTGCTTCACCACTAATTATGGTGAAGGCAGCTGGCATGATTGAATTCACAGGGGCACATTTCCTTGTACAGCCATGTGGCCAGTTCACAGCAGCATCTTGAGATATGTGTCCACAGTCATTTACATTTTTGTTCTGTTTTCCTCTCAGGGATATGCTGTGGGGATCATGTATTTCTGCATTAGCACTCCTGCCACGATTACTGAGGCTGATGCTGCAAAGCCTGCAAGTGAGCAGGATCTGTCGGGAAGAACTGCCTGTTGTTGCTCAGTTGCTTCGCTTACTGATGCAACACGGTCAGCTCAGGAGCCATATGATCACAAACGAGTTTCTGGTGCAACAGATTATCAAGGACATCATGGTATGAAACTTCTTGTCTCCCAGAGACTACATATAAGTGATGTTTATTTTTTAAAATTACTGCAAACGTTGTAGAAGAGATGTTTAGCAAAACAGTGGTGGTAAAAGCAGATATGAGAGATTATGGTGCAAGTTCTCTAACTTGAAAGTTAGGAGGTGGTTGGTTTCCTTTAGTGTTGAAAATGCCACAGCCAGTTCTTGTGATGTTCCACCACGTGTGGGTTGGGTTTGTTGTTGGGTATTTTTAACCACCTGCAAATGCTGAGAAGAGTCGATTACTGGGCCATGGGGCCTGTGTTGGTCTGTGGGTAGCAGTTCTCCTGTAGGCTGGGTTAGTGAACTATCCTGCTTTAGTAGAACCATGTTTATTTGCATTTTAATTGCCTATAAATTGCAGATTGGGAAAGTAAAGGAGTCACTCTAATCAAGAGTAAGGAAAGCACATCTGGTGCAATTCACACACTTGATAAAGTAACACTGCCTTAGTGTAGCCAGTTGTCACACTTTATTATTTGGGTTTAACAGATATCCCATGCTGAAATGTTTAAATGAGAACGGTGTTACTGTATGCAGGGGAACAAGGCTGTCTTTTACCTTTACTAGTGCACCTGATCAACTGTAAAAAACAAAGTTTGGCAAGTGCTGCTGGGGAAATAGAGCTTTACCTTTTTTCTCCTTCTTTCTAGACACTGAAGAGCGGCGAAGTCCAAGAGCAGTGGCTAACAGACCTCCACTACTGTTTCAACATCTACCTTGCCTCTCATCCCCAGACACCTGGCCCTATGAACGCGGTATATT
The DNA here is from genome assembly GCA_013396735.1 of Grallaria varia. Taxonomy (NCBI): domain Eukaryota; kingdom Metazoa; phylum Chordata; class Aves; order Passeriformes; family Formicariidae; genus Grallaria; species Grallaria varia. The sequence continues at coordinate 226,250 of VWZG01001769.1, forward strand.
AGAGGTCGAACTGCATTTATTGTAAAGCATTTACTTCTATTTAGTTTTGAATGGAAGATGTTGGAACAAAGCTTGTCAATTTTTTTGTAAGTGAAACAATAAAAATTTTACAGAGAATTGCACACCTCTCTTGCCTGTCTTTTCAAGCAAGTAGATGCTACTGAAAAGTGTTCTAATAGATGTGGTGACCACAGTGAGGGGTGTTAAAGAAAAGCCAGTCTCCTTGAAGGGTAAGTTCTTACAGAGAAACAGACTTACATTGAATCTGTTATTTTGAAGCATCATATTAAAAGAAATCAAAGTTATGTAATACTAACTAGAAGAAAAAAAGAGAAAACAATATACTTTGAAACTAGAGTAACATTTTTTTATTTTTGCTGAGTTCATATTTTTAAATACTTTGTGCAAGGTAAATACTGTACACTGTGGCAGCTTCAAAACTATTAGAAGAACTATCTTTTTCCTAGATCAGGATGCTTTTATTTTTTTGCTTTCTGTAGAAACTCTTCTCATGCATGTAGAAAACTAGTTATTAAAAATATTGGTGATAATCTCAAAGAGTAGAGAACACACCATAGTTTTCATAGGTTGTGAAAGCAATTTGTTTACTGGGTGTTTTTTTCAACATCTCTATTTTTCCTTCCAAATCCATAGTTAGCTAAAAACAATTGGATCTTTAGTGTAGAAGTGGAGCACAAAGGCTGTTCTTCCATTCCTGTTTGGATTTTCAAGTTAATTTAATAAATTTGAGGTTAAATAATACAGCAGTCTTTCAGAACTGCTACTTCTTTAGTGCATTTTCCCTCTCCTTTGAAACTGTTTGAACATATTCAAAATTCCTCCTTTTTTACAATGGAAAGCTTTGGTAGCCCCTGCAATACTATTGTAATCCTGGGCTTAGTGCTTAATTTTCTGTTTCCAAATGCAATTCAGATTTCATCCTGTGTTGGTAAAGAAATTAACAGTTGCATTTAAAAACTAATTTGTACACAAAATGAGTCCAACTCCTTAGAAGTCTGCTTGGCATGTAATACTGAGATAATACAAAATTGAAAATGTGTTCAAGTTTAATATGTCGTAGATGGCTTATACATTATGAAAGATAACAGTTGTACTGGAATGGTTTGTAAATTCCAAACATTTGGTTTTGCTTAGTGCTTGAGTCTTGTATTTTTTGATTTTGCAGCAGTGGTTGGTCTCATGTTGTATGAAAATTGCTTTGATTTTCCTATGTTCTCCAGCAAATTAACACACTGTAGGTTGTTTACTGCAAAAGAACAAAATGGTTTTCATGAGTGACTCCAGTGGATGAAAAGTTTCACCTACACTGCTTTAGATTTCATAAACAATCTATTGAACATGCATTTTTTCCTGGCATCTCCCTGTTGATGACCTGTAACTAGTTTGGTTTCTGTGGCACCTGGTACAGCTTGCATAGAACTCTGCTGCTGGTGTGTTGGACTTCAGCAGCCTGGAGTGGTGGAGCTTCACTTCACATTTACCCTCATAAATGAATGAGGGTTGCCAGCTCTTGGCTCAGTTTGCTGAAGATCAGCAAGAGATTGCGTTGAGCAATATTTACCAACATTAGATGGCCATTTGTAGAAAGGCAAACGAGGCAAGGGTGAAAGCGACTCCTCTCTGAATTACTAGAGAGCAAGAATTAATGTCATCTGACCATTCTCCTCAGGTTTGAGTCTGACTGAATGTCTGGGCTTGTGCAATGTTTTTATTTCCTGTAATCTGCTTCAAATAATATGCGTGTTTTCCTTTTCCCAGTTTTGTAAAGAATAGCCACAAACATTTCAGTGCTTTATCAAACTCTTCTAGCCACGTTCCTCCCAAATCTGAATGTTTCATTGAGGGTCTGAACCCAGCACATTTTAAGGACTTCTTTCTAATGCCAAGGGTTGCAAAATGTCCTTCTTTACAACTTTGAACACTCTTAAGTTCCACAGTGAAACAAAAAAAGCAGGCTGTCTGGCATGCTGCAGAGCGCCTCTTTAAATACCACTTGCTGAATTGACAAAAGGCATTTATTTAATAAATTTTTTAAAAAAAAGAAAAAGGGAACAAATTCTAGGTTCCGAAATGTTTTAATGGTAATAATTTAAAAGGCCTTAGATGCCAGAATACTCTGAAGCACCTACCACTGCCTGTATATCCCATTGCTTGCTCCTTTTTCACCTGTCACCTGCTGCCTGCTTTACTTATTTGTACATTTCCTTTGAATACCTTCTGCATATTCCCCCTTCCAAACTGTTTGACTGAGGTTGTTGTCAGTCCTCGTTACATATTTGTCACTGCACACTTTTTCTACTACCTCTCTGAACATTAAAACTAGGGCTGACAGTCAGTCTTCACCTTCCCAGATGTACCTTCTGCAAGAGAAGAATCAAACTGAACAGTCCATTCTGACCTACTCCTGGCACCTACGTCAGAAACAGAGTATCTGGCATTAGCCACTGACAGCTCTGAACTTTTCCAACAAACCTAATGTTGTCATGCACAAAGGCAGGCAGATGAAAAACATGTTATTGTCTTTTAAGTAAGGGCTAAAGTTCCCTGAGCTCCTATTAGGTGAATAAAAGTAGGTAGTGTTCTAAAGGAGCTGGGCAGAGTTCCTATCACTATCCTATTCGTCACCAAGTTATGAAAGCAAAGGACACTCAAACCTCAAAAGAAAGCCTTTTTATTTCAGAAGACAGGGAGATCTGTTGTCCTGAAAGTTAAACGAAAAGAAGCATTATTTGGTAAAGCTCTTTTAAAATTTAGATTCATATCTGTATGAAGAGGTGGCAATCAAACACCTGTCTGGTCATGCCTCTTAATTAAAACAGTTCTCAGACAGTGAAAGAAAAAAGCTTCTGTCTCTTACTGAGTTAGTTAGAAACTCACAATTCTAACAAACTCAAGGATAGGTCCACTGTTGGATTTCCTTCTGACTTAAGAGTTCTGTTAAACTAGTTGGAAAATGTATTTTACTTCCCTGTGCAAATTACCTGAACTAGTGTCTCCTTGAAACGGTTGCTTAGTTCCTGTCTAGCTGTGTCCTGCCTGTGAGCCACGTGGAGTCCAGCCATGAGACCAAATGCCCAGCGAGGCACTAAATCGTCACATGCTGAAGCACTGACCTTACTATAGATCCCAACCCCAAGTAAGCACACGGAAAAAGTCTTAAAAATGGCATTTAGTAGAGTAGTAGTAAGAGAGATGGCCATGTAACTTAACTTTTAAGCAAGTCATCAATTAATGCTAGATGCATTCCAGCCTTTAATGATCCCTGATAATACCTTTACAATCTCAACTCCTTGACACTGTTCTGTTTCACACGATGCAGCCCCATCTGTCTGCCTGTATGGCCTGACAGTGCCAACCTTCCTGCCCTGATACCAGTTCCAGACATAAATAACATTTCAGTTGCAAACAGACCTGGTAATCACAACATGTCTTCTGAATTAAAAAGAAAAATAAATGCATGATTTATTTAGAGCCTTAAAACTTGCTGCAAGCAAAACTCTATGAAAAGACCGAGACACCATGCCCAGCACAGGAACCCCACTATGCCATTTTAAAAGAAAGGGCAGAGATCAGATAAGCAACTTTAGATTTTCAAGTTGTCATCTCGCATTAGGGCATGTATTTGTAACAAACAGGTGTGTAAATTCTTGGTACAAGTAGCAATCCTTAGTTCTACAAGACTAGTAAATATTTGTGCTGCTGAACCCAAGTATGAACATCTGTCAGCACTTTTAACCACAGGTGAGTATTATCTGCCTTAACACTGTAAAAGTCCATTATATTAAGGTCTTTCCTACTAACAGCACAATGAAAACAGGTTTTCATCTCAATGTTTCAACATAAGAATAAAAGTGCAGTGCTTAAATAAGTCCCAAAGTGGTGAAGGAAGGAGCATGCAATCACAATAGTTTGGTCGTATTTTGAGAGGAGAGCCCAGCCCTTGAGCAGATTTTTTCTTTTCTAAGGAGAAACCAATTTTGTATATACAAGCATTAAAGTATTCTTAAAGTGGATCTGTCCTACCTGAGACCAGCTGCACATCAGAAAATTTCAGCTTAGAAGGAGATTTTGTTGACTGACACACTTGGCCTTCCTGAGAACGTCCTGTAATAAACAATATGAACAACTATGTGTTTATTCACATAAACATGATTATGTATAGCTACAAACTATTTCAATAAGCTACAGCTTTATTTTGTCCTAAAAATTCTCATTTTTGATGAGGAAACTCCTGAGACATTTTATATAATAGAAAATTGTGACAATCACAAATGAAACATAACTAAAGTTGAAATGCATCTTGGGGTTGCTAGTAAAAGAAAAAAAAGGAAAATAAATTTATTAGCTTTATTTATTTTATCTTTTTTGGCTATCTAAGCTGCAGAGCTATGATAAAAGTGACTTACCACCTGGTAAAGTACATATAGTTAGCATATCCTTACCCCATCAGTGATCCACATTGTAAAGGAACTCAAGGGCTAAAAGCAATGCTTTTCTCTACCCCTTCTTCAAGATGCATTCCTTTGCACCCTGCACATTCAGGCACAGTGCAAAGCAGTGCAGAGTTGCTATAAAAGATGATCTTGCCCTTTCCATAAAGACCACTTATCTTCAAACAAGACAGTTATTAACATGGAACATATTCTTCAAATGAAAATATTTTAGAAACAATACAAAACAAACGTTTAAAACAATGCTTAAAAAATCAGCCACTATCCAGAGAGCCACTCTGCATGGATACAGCCAGCTATCCCCAGTTTAACTGCTCTGTTCTCTTTCCACATTGATAGATGTGAGCAGCTCTGGCAACAGAGCTATCTGGTTGCTCAAGACCTGTGCTGGAATAATGCTGTGTGGGGATTCAAACAGCTTTAGCAGCAGCCATTTTAAATCACAGACTTCTTGTTTGTTTTTTTAACCTGAAACAGAAAAAAAAATTATCTAGAACTTCTGAGATTAAGGCTAATTTTTATAAACAATTGAAGTCGCTAACCATTAAGTAAAAAGTGAGTAGACGAATACACTAATAAAAATAAAAGTTTAGTTATTTAAAATGAAGTAAAGTGAATAGAAAATTACCATATATCTGCTTTAGGATAGACTGCTTGCTGGTTTTTATGGCTGAGTTGGTTTTGTTTACAGATTTCAGATTTTTACATGAAGGAACTGATTTCGGAGGGCCATGGTTCAGCTGTTTCTTCCAAGCAACCTGAATGAAGAAGGCAGCTGTCTCTTGTCTCCATTTGTCTTCATCTTCCTTGCACTGCCGCTTTGCACTAAGAAGCTGAAACAACTCCTGTCTTAGCTGGTAACTAGAGAGCAGAAAAGAGAAGAACACTTGTTTTAGGTGACCTGTTTTAACTTCCGTGCTTTCCACGCACCAGTTCACATGGTGGATTACATGAGTAAGTGGGAAAACAGAACTCCCACTGATGTGCTAAGTCATTTGGATGAGAAATGTTTGCTCAGAAGAAAAAGTAAGAGTTGGGTTCAATTTTGGATGCATCCGTTATTTCACACAGTTTGTGAAGATCTGGCATTACAGGTATCTAAAGTTACAGTGCTTCAACATCAGCTTATCAACTGCTTTATGAAGAGAAAATCAGCAGAAGACCTAAACTATATATATTTATGATAACAGTACAATCAATACTGCTTCCTCATTTTCATTATATTCACATCTTAATAACACCAGACTTTCTCGTGTGCCTTACCACTTTGTGTTCTCAGTGAATCAGTGCAAGACACAAACCAAATTTACCTCCAATGGGTTCAACTGCACATTTCCTCTACAGAAAACTGAGCTGCTTCCCAGCCCTCTGAAGATGCTCCCCTCACCTTGTCTTCAGCAATCTGTTTCCTCCCTTCCCTTCAAAGGCTCCCTTGTCTTCTGACCCGAACTGCTTCTGAGCCCTGGCTGCTTTGATCTGACAGGGTCACAGTCCTCTGCCAAGTGGCAGCGGCAGATTATCTGTCCTTCTTCACACTCCCCTCACATCCCGGTGGCAAATGGCACCAGCAACAAGGAGTTGTTTGGAATTTTTTTTTCTTTGAATCCGACACAAGTATTCAATAGGATATTGGCATTTCACACTCACAAATCAATTAGCTGGCCTAGCAGTTAACTCTGAATCTTCCCAGGACAAATCTCTCAAAAATGAACACTGAGTAACACTTGTAAAATATTAATTTTATGCGTTGGCCAAACCACACTGATCATCATCCCCTCTGGCATTCAGAAAGGCTCCTACTTGATGCCCCATTAGAGAATGAGGAAGCAGAGATAAAGAGCTGATTTTGTTCTGTTGCTCCATCTGAAACAAGTTTTAAATTGAAGCAAAAGACAACACAACTAAATATGTTATTTAAATATGTAAGCCAATGAACTACATAATTCAAACAGAACAGCAGCCATACACAAAAAATGAGTACATAAAAGCACAACAGAATGCCAAAGGGGGATGATATGCTCAGTTACAGCCCAAATAATTTTGTACTTTCAATAAGCTTAGTAAATTACCTCTGTGAAATTTGCTGGGTAAGGCAAACTTATTTAATCTTAATTTAGTGAAGCTTCAGAATTCAGGCACGTACTGTTACGTAGCTCATTAAAGTACATAACAAATGCAGGCAGCAACTGCATCTCACCAGTGCCTGCAAGTTACAAAACACTGTATGAATTCAGAACGGGAGCGTTACTGAGAGACAGAAGGAAAAAATTACCCAGTTTTGTTAAGGATCATGTGACTTTTAACTTTTCAACGGGGGTAAGAGAGGAAGAGAAAGTGAAGGGGGAAGCACAATTACAGTGACGTGCTAACATAACTCAAGCTAAGGATGGGTTAAGTGAATACCGCTGCAGGAAAAACAACTGGGGCACTGCTTTATACTTGAGCAGAAAAGAATACTAAGCTACTCTCTTGGAATTCAGTAATTACTGCCAGAAGCCTTTGCTGATACGGGAAATGACCCATTCACAGGCAGTCCACCTTTGCAACCAGCTTTGATTTCATGTTTGTAGAGAATTTCTGGTAGTTTTTAGCAACAAGAAAGCAATGGAGGCACTGACACTGAGAAGATGTAGGCAGTTATCTTTAGAGCAAACACAATTTTTTAATTCAGCTCTCCCGTAACAGATCATTCTGATCCTACTGAGAAAAAAAGAAGAATGGGACTAAGTTTGATGCAATATGCATCTGACATGGTGCCTTAAAAAAATACCCAGGGCTCAGTCACCAAAACTACTGCACATAAAAGAAATGTGGAACATACATGCAGAGTGACAAAGCTGGCAAGCGGTATTCACATTCACTGCCACAGAAGCCCTGAAAAACGATTTGGTCAGCGTATGCATACAGCAATAATGTATAACAAAAACAGAACTTGACTTCAGCAGGAGGAGAACAACAGTGACAACAACCAACTTATTTCCAGCTGCTGTCAACTCACTGTGGACCCTGGAGAATGGTGGAGGCCTCAGTGCCCCCCATGAGAGAGCAAGACACACGGGATCTCTAAGCTTCAACAAGCAGGATAACCAATTAACCTTTGGCAAGCCACACACCTTAAAATACACTTTTGAGTACTATATTTATGGAGTTTGCAAATATGGGAATTGAAATGTCCTCCTGAGAATGGCAAGTTTAATATACTCAAGTAGACCACTACCACTATGTTCTTGTTGTTTACTTTCAATAAGTAAATCGGGACTATAAAATTTGCAGAATGAGACAAATGCATTTAATTTTAGAGAAATTTCAGCACTCAAGCAGGTTCTTCTCATGTTTCTAATGTAGATTTACACACTGACAATTCTATTGCTGTTTACAAGTACATGCTGCAGTCCAAGTTTGGACCAAGAGAAAAACAGAGGACTGAGTGGGACCCACAGCCACACAGTAGGTACCTGATTAAGAAATGTAGTTTGGTGTACAGTGGACAGGAAATTGGGTATTTCAGAATAACTGACATATTAGAAGTCAGCACATACAGCTGCCCAATATAAGCTAGCAGGAAATGCTAGCCATGATTTCTTGTCAGGCATGTGTCACCATCTGACTTGGGAACCACATCCTAAAATACCCACATTGCTCTTTCTTTGAGACTTATATATGAACTCTGCTTTTATTATTAATGCTTTAAATAACAAATGTAATTTAATCTTTAATTCCCACAATTTCCAAAATGCAAAGTATTAGTAAAGTGCATGCGCTTCTTGGAAACAACACACCATTCCTGTTTGGGCAGGTGAATAATTTAGAAAGTTGCATCCAAAATCTTTAGGTAGTCGAAAGTGTTAAGCGGAATACAGATTTTTATGCACATAAGTCAGCTTAATGCAAGGCTTTAGATCCCAGTTCTTGTGAGGAAATTTGCAAAAGCACTCACTACACAGGTTTTGCTTTGACTAAAAGCTATGGCATGTGTCTACCCCTCTCTAAGGATTTTAAATCAGTGTTAAGTGGAAACAGCAGAGCCTCCAGTAGCAGATATACTCTCCCAACCTAATCCTGATTCACTTTAGCTGTTGGTATCTAAAGGATTTGAGCACATAAGACAAGAAGTCCAAATCTACATTAGAAAGGAAGACCCAGGTGGGCATTGCCAACACCAAGCTGCTTAAATAGCATTTGGAAGCAGCAGAGAGAGCCAACGGGCAGGAGTGGGGAAACACTGGGATAAGAAGTGGCTGTTTTGCTTTGCAGTTTAGAGTGCGCATGAGGAATGTGGCATGGAATCACAGAACCATAGATGGTTTGTGTTGGAAGCGACTTATAAAGACCAACTCTTCCACCCTCCCTGCCATGGGAACGGACACCTTCAACTCTGAGCCCTGTCCAACCTGACTTGAACATTTCCAGGGATGGGGCATCCACTACCTCTCTGGACAGCCTGTTCCAGCGTCTCACCATCCCCATCATAAAAAACTTCCTCCTTGTGTCCAATCTAATCCTACCCTCTGTCAGTTTAGAAATTTTGCCCCTTGTCCTGCTACTACAAGTCTTGGTTAAAAAGTCTTTCTCCATCTTTCTTACAAGCTCCCTTTACATATTCAAAGGCTGCAATCAAGCATCGCAGGAGTTTTCTCTTCTCCAGACTGAACAACCTAAACTCTCTTAGCCTGTCTTCATAGGAGAGGTTTTTCATCCCTCTGATCATTTTTGTGGCCCTCCTCTGGACCTGCTCCAATAGGTCCATGTCTTTCTTGTACTAAGGGATCCCAGAACTGGATGTATAAATAGCAGAGAGAGAGTAAAGATGATAGAAGTGCAGAAATAGGTGATATTGTGCAAGTCAGAATTGTCATAAAAAAAAATTCATACACCAAAAATTAATTAAAAATTAATTAAAAATACTATGTTCCAAAACTTTCAATTTTTCACTGGAATCTGCATGTACTCATAAAAGCCATTGTAACTTGTATATTCTTAAAGCAGTGAAGAGATAACCTGGAATATTACTGGACACTAAATACAACCTTATGCTTGGAAATACTTGGACTGATCAATAAAAGAGCTTGAGCAAAGAGAATTATTCACTGAGCCAACACAAATGGCCACATTTCAGTTTAGATGGACTGCCAGCTCAGATCACAGGGTGTCTGGTCTGGTGTCCCTTCCCCAGTAATGGCAGTGTCTGCTCTTTCTGAGCAAGACAAGGCTTCTTCAGACTTTGTAAGTTAACTAGAAAAAGCAATGGGAGATATCAATTCTCAAAACTCTTCAGACAAGTGGCTGCCAATGCTTGTCTCTTCACTCCCTGGTGTTTTTTACAATAGGGAAACACAGGTAACACTTCACCTTGCAAGGTAAGAAATGGGATTTTTTTTAAGCCCGGAAGCACTACTGAAAGCAGGCATCACAATCCCATGACTCTTCTATAGTTTTTCAGAGCTACGTAGTACTTGGCAAAAAATAGATCTTTCCATTTGAAAAGAGCAGGCTGGTACAGTAAGTATTCAGAACTTTTCTCTCCTAACTTTTGGTCCTGGCGCTGCTTAATGAGGCCCAGAGGACATGTTACTGAGTGGCTGAACAACCCAGGCTGCCTGAGGTGACAAAGACAGCAGCCCCTGATGCTCCAGCTGCTGAGTGCTTCCCTTCTGCTCCATGCTGTGGCAGAGTGGGTGGGATACAGAATTGGTCCTGCACTGGGAAAACAGTTAGTACTCTACTCCTGGCACAGCAGCAGGAAGAAACAGCCCCTCTGAATTCCTCTGCAAGGGGACCAAAGCTGCCAGCATGACCCAGAAGAAAGGACTAATCAGTAATCAGGGTTCATTCTGCAGGCAGTTGGGCATTAAGACCAGATTCTGCTACTGCAGGAAACTTGCAAGTTTTCAATTGGGATAAAAGATGTTACCACTATTTCTATGCTCCCAGACATCCAACAGCTGCTCCCTTTGATACAGTTTGTGTTGGGGGAACAACCTTTGAATCACTACTGAACTACACCATAGGCTGTGACAATTCATCTCTGAAAGGAACTTACCTGTTATTTTTTTCTTTAACTGAATACTAAGAAACATTATCGCATATAAGAAATTGTCAAACTACTGAGAGACCTGGAAAGAATATCAGTAAACAGCAGCAACTTATAGTTTTCTACATCCAATAAAAACTGAGGAAAGTTTCAATAAAAACAGGAAATAAAAATTATGCACATATTATATGCTTCACTTACAGCTGCCATACTCTTTCTGACAGTTTTAATAAGAAATTAAATATTAAGGAATGTGCACGTTAAGAATGACTGTATTTCTGAGATTGACACTCACACATTCATGAAAGCAGGATAATGCTGTGAAAAGCAAACACTGGAACATCTCACTCTCTCCTGTCTGCCTCGTCTGTACAGCAGTTATTCCTACTTAATCAAGGTATTCAAGCTACCTTCCAATTTTGGCAATCAGTGTTCTAAGCTTCCAAACATCTTGTGGTTTGGTTATCCAGTTAAAAGTCAGGTCAGAGCATAGTTTCAAGTAACAGTGCTAAAGGATCTGGTGGCAAAAACCTTTTCAGGAAAAATCCCATATCCCCAAATGTGTAAGTTTGCTAATGAACACAACATCAGTGAACTCCGAGAAGAAATTATAATTTCAGTGCCTGAAACAAGTTTAATAACTTTTCCAATTTTTAAAAGTCATCACTTACCTTGCACTTTTCACGAATTTACGAATGTAATTCTAGGCGACTGGAACCCGCTTCCCCTAGTTTGGTGAAAGATTATTAAATGTCTCATTTAGCACTACTGACGTTGTAAACAAAACGACCAAATAAAGGGCATTGCCAAGAAGCCTAATTTAATTGTACATCACTCTAGCTACTGAAAGAGTAGTCCTACCTTCTCCACGCCCTCTGTATGACTGTAGCAGCGTAGTTCTTCTTCCGAAAGAGCTCTTTTCTTTTTCTTTCTTTTTCTATGACCTGCATTCGAATCTCTAAAGGGATTAGTTCAATATTTGTACTTTGCCATGCGACAGAACATAATTTATCATCTGCGTCCCTGGATCCAATCGCACCGGTTTTTTCCAAGTTCAAACTGTCACCAGGAGCAGAACAGGCTGCCGGGTCTCTTGCCACAGTTCCGGTAGGCTCTGCCCCAGCAGACAGCAGTGAGGAAGCCTTTTTTGCTAATTCATTATTTCCCACTTTGTCAGTTTGTTCCACAGCATGCATGCTGTCACTTCTGGTGTTTACAAATAGTGTTTTGGCACTTCCTGGTCTACTAGAACCAGCTGGTGAACATCGCTTATCATTTACCTCTTTACTTCTGGACTTCTGCTGATGCCTGTTGCCTTTGGAAGAAGCCTCACACTGTTTTGAGTTTCTCACAGTTCCACTAGCACAACTGATATCACAGAAGAACGCAGCTGTTCCTTCACAATGGTCCCTCTTGCCAGATGAAGGCTGACTTGGATCCCTTAATTTTTCCCCAACACTAGCAGTCCTACAAGTAGAAGTGGTAAACCTTCTACTCCTCCGGGCACAAGTACCTGTTGTGTCAACAGCGTGTGCCTTGTGCTTTTCTCCATTCAGTTCTGTAGCAGCAGCAACCTGATGCTTCACTTCAACTTTTGCTCCCTCTTTTGCTTTGTCGCAATGGAAATGGACACCGCTTGACTTGCTTTTCGTATGTTTCCTCGATGAATCTTTAGACAGAGAAATGGAAGCCAACTTTTAGCCTCTGAACCAGCAAAACGTAGTTTCTATCTCTAATTCTTTTGCTCAGTTATCTCTGAGACACACAAGGATTTACTTAAATGAAGAAAAAAAAAAAGTAAGCAGGAAGAATCACGAGAGGTCATGATTGCCTGTAACAGTAGAGTCCCAAACTTCTTCATTTGCTTCCTGTTTTACAAATGGTTTTCTTTCTCACATTACACTGGAGTTAAAAAAATGTTCATAGGGAGAAACTATTTCTTCACCAACCTGATTATACAGGTGTTCTCCCAAGAAACCAGCTTATCATATGACACAGGAACACAGCCCCAAGAACTCACCTACACATTCCAGTGAAGGCACCATAACTGAACGACACTGTTTCAACCTTTTTTGCTAAATTCCTGCTCTAGCCACTTTGTATCCTGGCACACATAACCCACTGACCCAGGGAATCCAAAGCACTTGGTTTCTCAGTACTTCCCTTGACACCCTGAATGAAACCATGAAGTCCTTCCAATTCCTCCCTTGCTGCTGTGTAACAACTGCTTCTAAACACTCTTGTGAGGAGGACTCAGAAGGCAGAGTGGAGGGCAAAACTGAAAATCTCACATCGTCCATGCACCTTCCCTTCTATTTGGAAACTTAACAGTAGAATGAGAAAATAGACCAGACAGGATGAAATGTAGATCTCTGATACACTGGAATCCCAGAAAATCTTCCGGATCACCCAAAACCTGGTGAAATCATGCTATACTTCTGCTCATTGTAATGCCTTTACAGGATACCATTTTGACTGGATAACCGAGTATGGCACACCAAACAGATAAATTCTGAACTCTCCAGAACCCACTACCTGGTTTGCACATACAGCATGCAGAATGTTTCTTCACTTCAACTCTAAGATATTTACAAGTGCAAAACTTCTCCATTTGAACAACTGGGTATCTGGATAACAGAAAAAAAAAATCTCCATAATTTAACTATTTAACTATTCTACCTCATATTTTGATGTTGAAATAAACTTTTTTAGGAAGATCAAGCAATAACAAGTACAGAGCACAAACCCCAAACTTATCTGTTTATATGACAGTTAAGGCAAAACAGACAGCATGCACAGGAAGGAGGAGTTATCCATGAAGAACAAATCAGAAAAGACCCACCAATTAAATCACAGTTTTAACAGCTCAAAGGGTCTAAATTTATATTAAATTCCAGTAAAATGACCAATAAAGTCCATTAAAGCTTTGGTCACAAGAGAATTGATTACAACACCTAATGAGAACTGATTATAGAACTGCATGATTTAATCCTTGTTGCTCAATTTTCCTGGCATCATTTCAATAACAAAAGAACTCATAACTAAAAATGACATAGCACTACTTCAAACACTGTTTGGATTGGTCAAGAGAGGGTTTTCTTTAAAATCTCTGAAGGCAAAACAGTCTCGCTATAGCATGAAGTACATGTCACAGATTTTCAGAAGAACCTTGAGTAAACACTTTTATTCTCTTCATGTTCAACATTCATGGTAGTGAAAGGTGATCAACAATAGCAGGGAATTTTATAGTTAAAATTCTACCTTTTGCAGAAATTGTATTCTGATTTTAAAGATATATTAAAGAGCAAAAAAGTATTTAGGCAATAGCCTATGTGGTTTTAAAACTTTACTTGTAGAACCATCAACATGGAAAAATCATTCTAGCATAGCTACATCAGGAAACATCCAAGTTCAGGGAAGCCTTCAATCAGTAGTCCAAGCTGCATCCTGCTAGTCTGAATTCCCGACCTAACTGTGAAGGGTAGTGTAGACAACTGAACATAAATGCATTTTTTCAACTATAAGTATCAATACTAGAATGCTCTGCAGTAAATTTCACAAATTCAGCCCTGATCTCTATATCCTATGTTTCCCATAGACTGCTGACTACCTGCTTTCTTGGGTTTTGTCTCAGTGCAAAATCATCATATTTGCTCTAAGAAATAGTGGAAATCTGACTAATGCAATGCAGTTTCCATTGTCATAGTCAATGGAAGATTTTGGCTAAAAATGGATACTGGAGCCAATAAAAGAAAAGGTTGACTGTTCCTGTTTTATCATTTCTTTGGCCTTCTCCTTCTCTTCTAACTGTTGTAATCTTCCTCCCTATCTTTATTTCTCCTTTTCTCTTTTTCCATACTTAGCAATTTCTCCTCACTATGTTCATTACAACTATTCATTTTTCATTCAGAAACCACTCTTTCTGGTTATTCGTATCAGTTTTACTTTGCCATCTGAGTATTTTCACTAATATAAAGTTAATGCACCTGCAGGTAAAGCTTGCTAGGATTTTTAACACCTGTTCACTACTTAGCTACCATAGTGTATGTTAGGCTAAGATATATCTACTTTTACTATAACAATATAGTTAAATATTGTTTGCAAATGTATTTCCATGTAAAAGCTAAAGAAATCTAGGAAAAATGATTCAGTAGAAATAGCACATTTACTTTCTTTTCCTTTGGATTATTATAATATTCTGATTAGCAGAACTTACAGAGGGATTAGCAGCAATTTTATCCAATTTTTGCTTCTAATGATAACAAAGACACATTAACATTACCAGTTTTGAAATACTACAGTTACTATAACTGGCTGAAGTCAGAACTGACTGAAATGTTATTGAAATGTGTATCTCATAAAACTACTAAGAAGTGGTCAAGAAATTATGATACACTCTTGATGAATTTACAGATAGAAAAAAAAGTGCAGAAGGGCAAAAGAAATAACAGAAAAAGTTTTGACACAATGTTTCATAGTAAAATTACTAAAAACAGTCTCACTACTCAAAAAATATCCATGAGTGTACTCAACAAGAGGACTTCAGAGACAAATCATAGGAGAACTCTGTAATGGAGAATGAAGTTGACTGAACAGCTCCCTGTGTGTACTAGAAATGTCACTTAGAACATTTTTATCCTCATTTTAACCTCATTCAAAACCAAAAGGTACTGTTTCTCCATTAACATTCATCAAGTATACCACAGATACGTCAAATCTCTTTAATCTTATTTTCTCCAAAGAATGTAACTAATAGAACAACTGCCAACAACTTGTTAACACATATTTTAGGTATTTTTACAGCCACTGTATATGCTGATGTTTCAGACTACTTCACACAGAGTAAAAGAACCTGTATCTAACTCTATCCTGCATGAATTGCTTAAGTAATGAAAGAATAAGAAATTATAGAAAGACAATACTGGTCCTATATATAACACACCCCCAGACATGGACAAAATGGATAATCAGGACAATTAAAAAAAGTTCACAAACCTTGCCCCATTTTATGACCTTCACTCTGAGGCTCCACTGGTGGGCAACTCTCCTTCGGGGTCCCTTTGTTTTGACAAACCTTAGGTGAACCTCTGCTGTTCCTCCCTGGTTGAATTTGGGAAGCATTGAGGGGCACAATTCTCTTAGTCTGTGTATCAGCTGGTTTGTTGGGTACCTGCGGGACACTGTTGGTCTTCTCTCGATTTGCAGGATTCTGCTGTACTCGAAACTTGCTTTGTTCCATGTTCTGCATCCCTTTCTGTAGCTTGGCTTCTTTTCTCTTACTTTCCTCTTCACGTTTCCTGCAATTATAGTCAATATCATAAGAATTTCAAGGACAAAATCTTGGGAGCATGTATCTAACTTGAACACATTCCTCTCTAAAAATCTGACACTGCCACAATGAAACCTTGACTGTAACATCTTTCTTGTGAGAAAAGGACCTCTATTGCACTGAAATGTCTTAAGTTGATCCAAAACAACAACTGACTTGCAGCTACAGCCTAATGAAGGTTAAGTCCTTATCAGCCATCTGCCCATTCGGTTCACAGTGGTTTTAACTGATTTAAAAACAGTTATTCATTGAAAACAATTAAATTTGGGTTTTTAAATAAATATAACAAAAATTAATAGTAGGATTTTGAAAAGAATTATGATACTAATAACTAAGTTTTTAATTAGGAATTAATGTTTTCATATAAGTAGTAAAGTAATGCACTCTATTTGAAAATCAAAAAACTTTAACTAAAGGCAATCTCTTTGAAAATTATTTTTTCATACTAAACTGTGTAACAATTAATACAGACAATTTTAAATCAACTTCCAACTAGCTACTGGTACTGACTTGCTGCTATATATTTATAATCAGTAGATAATTAATTTATTTTACATAAACATATGTCATACAAATGATAAACACTGAAAATATGAGATCTGAATTAAAGCTTGTGTGCACATAGTATGCCATTTATAACATTAGGATTTCAAAAATGAAAGAAATCACGTATCTCTTAAATAGCGTAGCCATAAAATAGAATTTTGAGCAAAGTAAGGAAAGACGCATCTGTTGAATAGAATTTTGCAGCTTATTTTGACAAGTGGGTTATCATTGCACTTCATCTCTTAAATTCTTTTTCCAACGAAGCAGAGTAAACCCAACAGCACACAGCAAACGTTACACACCTCCGTACCACTGAATCTGTTATTATAAATTAAGCCCTGGTTGTTAGATGAAGTGACACTTTTCCTGTTGGAATGGACAGGCGGTAAATGTCGTATCATGTAGCTGCCTGGTATTTTCACTTGCTTCCAATGCTACGACACAGTTTGCAGACTGTTGCCACATTATCTCTCGGCACGGCGTATGACAGGTTAGTTATGCAGCGTGCCAGCCCCAGTTCCTGGGAGCCGCATCAATGCCAGCGCGTGTCACCGCAGCCTGAGCTGCCAGGGAGAAGACTTAACTTTATCTGTCAGTACTATCTTATCAAGTATGCTCTGCAGAAGAAGCTGATTGAACTTTGCACCTGAAGAGCTGCTAATTGATCTAAAAGAATATACTCCTAGAAGCCTGAGGTTCAGTATTCCCTCTGGCACAGAAACAAAAGTGGCTAGTTTCAGACAATATTGGCATTCCACACCCGGACTATGTGGGGATGTTGGGACTGCGTACAGTATAGATCCCACTGCCATTACTGTGCCATTTGAGCTGATAAATCAGATCTTACTATTCACAGAATAGTAATTTTCTTCACAAGAATGAAGCAGCCTGTTACCAATGTCCTCCATCCAGGGTATTACAAAAGGAAGTGTGAGGTGGGTTGTGTGACACACAACCAAGGCAGAGTGGCCTGCACTCCTCTGATGTACAGAGGAACTCTTAACAACTTCAGCAGCATACCACTTGCAAACTTATTGAAATGACACAGGACCAGAAACTGAGAAGTAAGAGGGGATTTTTTTTTAAAAGGTTTGTGTGCTAAATTTTTTCAGATTGAACTGAAGAAATAATAAAGGGCAGAGATTTCAAAGTTCCCTATTCATAGACCATCATCCTAATTGTCACAGTAGAGCTTAGTTGACTAACAGACTCCTGAATATATAAGAGACTCCCCCCCTTGTGTTTTGCTTTATTTCATCAGAAATTCAGTTTGTATTACAATGAAGGACATATTTGAAAAGAAAATTTCCAAGTTTTACTGTTGTCTAAGTTGACAGACTATGTTTCACAAACAAGTAAGGGAGGTAGACAAGTTCCTAACTTAAGGGTTCCCAGTCATTCTCAGGAGGTTCCAGCGACTCAGCAGGATCCAAATTTGGGCTCTTAAAGTGAGACATCTACTGCTTGATAGCAGAGTTGGCAGGCCAACATTTTCTACTGTAATAGCAACATAATTTTGTCCTGAATGGCCACAAACTTGTATTTTTCTGCAAAAGTGAAAGAATGAAAATTGAGCCTTGAGCAGATGGAAGGGAACAGTTTCAGCCCTACGCATTTGTGAAGACATAGAGACCCTTTAAATTTTTGATACTGCTAACACGAATTCAACCTTTTTTATTCTGTTAAGAACACTTTACTTTTTTATTTACTCACTGGAGGATGTTTAAAATTTAGAACATGTTCATGTACCTGGAGAGCATTTTTAAAGTTATCCTTGCAATTAAAAAAAAAAAAGTTACTTAAAAAGTCGCAACTGAAAATAGACATCTAGGTATGATCTTACTACTAGTGAAGCTTTATCTGGACTTAGAGGGGTTGTTTTTCATGTTGTATCAACAGTGACCTCCTGATATACAACCTAAAAAGATTATTGTTTTTAAAAGCAAGACACTGCCAACTCATGACATGTTCATCTTCTGATCTACTGCAATCTTTTAAAGAAACAATGCTTAATAAAAATGTTAAGACAACAGTTTACTTCTGTCCAGCATTCCTATGTTGACTGGTCCTCCCAAATGTGTAGAGGAGTCCATTTGTCCTTACCTGACTACTTCTTTTTTTCTTCAGACATTTCTCATGTATTTTAACACCATTCTGTCTTCAGATTTAGCCTTCAGCATGCTTACAGTCTTCTGCATCTTGATGCTATTCTCAAATTTAACATTTTACTTTTTAAATGGAAATACAGATTTGTGATGGATTTATGTGAAATTCTCATCAATATGCACTTTCATTTTAAAGGTGAGAAATGAGAAATTTTACAAGAGAAAGTACGAAAACTTCAGGCAAGTCTGAATGACAGCTACTGTTTCTCCATGGCCACAAAACTTGTTATTCTGACACAAACAAAAATTGAGTTGGTTTGATATAAATTTTTTTTCTTCAAAAGTAAAGACATGAAACACTTCAGCCTTCTTAGCATCACTTGTGGACCAATTCTTTCTTTGTTCTTCCTTTTACAATGAGTATGTTTAAAACGGTTTATTGTGATAAATTGCATCCCTTGCTGGTTCTTCTTATCTTGCACCTCAGCTTGTTTAACTTTATCATTGTATGTTCTTATCACCCTCAGTTTTAGCAATTACACCAAATTTCCACTATATGCTTTCCCTTTTCCGGTCACCCAGTAGCTCATTATTTTCTCTGTTGCTACACTCCCCTATCTCTTCTCAGCATTCAGGCCTTATTACCAGGTTTTAGAAAAACCTCATAATCTACTTGTAGTCTCTTGGTGCTTGAACACTTTTCTAAATCTAGTGAAGGCTGTTTAATTGAACGTTTATTTTCTTACTGTACTTCTCTTCCTTAATATCAGGAGTTATTTATTCTTACTCACTTTCATGCATTTCCCTTTCACATCCACATTCTCCATGTTTCCTCCAACCAGTCAAAATGAAAAACAGAAATATGGTATGAGGAACTCATCTGAGAAATTGAATGGGAAGGGGAACAAGTGAGGAATGAGTTCTGCAGCCCTTTCAAAATCCAACATATTGGGCACCAGTTTTCTCTGAATACGCGTTAAACTCTTAAATATTATTTTCCTAAATACCCGGTTTTGTATTAAGTAAAGCAAAATCCTCTTTGTAGGATTTACCTGTATGTAGTCTGACTGTTTTTGAACGCCTTTGTACCAGATTGCTCCTGTGCTACTCTCCCAAAGCACTGCTTCCCTTCTGCCAGGTTCTCCAACCCATCTATTAAGAAGCAGTTACTTTCACTCCCACTGAAGAAGAGCATCTATTGCACTGACACATTTTTATGGCTGTTAAAATGTTCAATGCTCATACATCCCATGAACATTGCCCTCCTTTGAAAGACCGTAAGATCACAAGATAACACATATTCAAGGGATCTCAGGAAGTCATCAAGACTAATGTGATGCTCAAAAAAGGGTCAGACTATGTGGCTCAGGTTTTTATCCAGCTGTGTCATGAAAACCTTTATGGATAGAGACCATACAGTCTCTTTGGGCTACCCATTCCACCACTCAAGTGTCCCAAGGGTGAAAGAATTTCTCTTTATTTCCAGACAAAATCTCTTGTTTCAGCTTTTGCCTGTTCTAAGTTTCCCAGGGACCAAAGTGACACCAGCCAGACTACAGGTTCCTAGTTTGTTCTTCTGGCACAACATTTGCGTTCCTCCAGTTATAGCGAACCTTCCCATGTCTCTGAGACCTTTCAAAGATGTTGGAAAATAGCCTTTTAACGCCGTAAGTTAGATTTTTCTGTATTCTTGGATGCAGCCAATCTGGTCCCATGGACTTGCCTGGGCTGATTTAATCATCTGCTTCTCTAAGGAAAAAGGCCTGGAAGAGCTGCCTCTGGAAGACTGAGGCGAAGGTGATGTTGAGTACTTCTGCCACACCTGGGTGTGTTGTCACTAAATGCACCATTCAGCAACAGGCCCACAATTCCTTGCTCACCTTTTTAGTAATGTATTACTACTTTTATTAATGTAGAAGAAGAAACCCAACTTGCTACTTGCAACATTCCTTTAAAACCTCAACTCCATTTGAGTTCTGGTGTTTATGACACCATCTCTACATGCTCAGGCAATGCTTTTACACTCTTCCTTTGCAGTCTGTCCCTGCTTCTACCACCTGTATACTGCCTTTTTCCATTTGAGCTCTGTAATGGCTTCCCTGCTATGTCTCTTTGCTCAATGACATAACAGTGTGTATGTTGTTTCGGTCTGCATCAATCTTCATTTTCTAAATTACCATTTCTTTGACATATGAGAAAACAGGGAGAAGATATTTGTATAGAAGTAATTCACAGGCTTCGAATACAGTGAATGTAACTTTACCAGAAAATAATACAGGTATGAGATATTGGTTGACTTTTACTTAGGGTAAAAAAGGAAAAAAGAAAGAATGGACTAATTAAAAACATGCAGATTTAGGAGTGATTTATCTTAGTGAGACTCTCTAAAATAACATATGACAAAGCAAGTTTTAAATACATATACTGAAATAGCTGCGGGGAGGGGGTTCAATCTAGGAGTTCACCATCATTCTGGATTCCCACATAATGTCTACTTTTATTTAGAGAGCAGATTTTTAAACATCAGTAGGAATATTAGTTTTTTGTATGCAGCAACACCCTGGCCAATTTTAGCTGTGGAATTCACAGATGGGTACGCAGAATGATGACAACATAATGTCCCCTTCAGTTTATTACGGATCATAAAACTGCAATTAAATAAAATTTGTTATGTGACAACCTGATTTGCTTGTACAGTCCAATTGTATTGTAATTCTGTTTTTATGGTATTTGGTACACAGACTTTGTTTCTATTGTTTTCAAACAAATCAACAACAGCTAAGTAAGTCTCAGAAAGTACACCAGAAACTCACAAAGGAAAACTATTATAAAAATACCCCTAAATTTCCATGAGGCAACTCTTTTCCATTTAATCTTCTAGATGTGCTATCATAGTTTCTTCTAAAAATGACTGTAATCACAAAAGATAAAGCAATCTCATTTGGTAATGTCAGTTGTGACCACATAGCAATACACATAGTTCTCCATGTTAAAAAGAAATTTACAAAATATTTGGTATGTTTTCAAAGGTGGCTTCACCATGCATGGTTTTGACTTCTACTGACTTCAGCAGAAAAAGCAAATAGTAGGAGGGCTGCATGTTACAACTTCAGGATGTAAAGAAGTGAGCAAGAGATTAGTTATCTGATATTTCTAGCATTAGCTCTTACATAGGAATAACAGTATAGGAGTAGCAATCAAATCCACCAAAGGTCAGATTGGCCAGTTATGCAGAACATCAAACTACCAAATCTGATACAGAGCAAAGTGCAGCTGAATTTGTCTGTGATACACAGATGGACCAAAAATACCTCTAAGTGCAATAATTATGTTGTGTGTTCTTTTCATATAAGCTCTCTTTACAGAAATAATACTACAAAATCATGCAGAAATCTTTTCAGACTGCTCTCTTTTTTCATTCCACAATCAGATTTCTTCAAGAGAACTCAAATGCTATTTTGTTTCATTTCATACTATGAATCTTAAGGATAAAGGCCAAGTAGCAAAGTATTTTGAGAATCATTTATGTACCTTCTGATTTTTGGATTTCACTACTTTGCTGTCATTACCTCATTTAAGGGGTAGAAACTCAGTCAGAACCTACACATCTTGCCGATAACTATTTGAATTGCATATATTAGTTATCTATAATCCAATATAACCAATTCATTGGAACTGTCTAATTCAAGACCAGAAAATATAAGAGCAGAGAATGACACTGCCAAAACTGAAATTGCAAATAAATCCAGTTCAGTTTGCTAGAAGAGCACAGCCTACCCTGTGAAATATTGTTAAACTTTACTAAACCAGGCTTTCCCTGGTTTGTTTTTAAGTTTCCTTCAGCTACATATTAATTTCTTTCCATAACTGATATCAAGACTTGATAGATCAATAACTACTTTCATTGCATTAAATTGATAAATATTTTCCAAGCCTTTTAAGCATCATACAGAATATCAGGCAAAGATTCATGGATACTAACATCTAGTTTCTCACATTCTGGTATTTTGCCTCCTTCTTGTATATGATAAAAAGGTTGTTATTTAAATTGGGATTATATGGAAAATCATTTCCATTTGTCTATCGGTATATGGAAGTAGTATGTTTCCTTCAGTTTTGTAAATTCTAATAAGAGGAACAACAAATAATGATGACTAACAAAATCACACACTGATAAACTTACGAGAAGTATCTATTTGCTGGAGTAGATTTCAAGTCTCAGACTTACTTGGCAGCAGCATCTTTTCTCAGTTGTTCATGTTTCATTAGAAGATTCTTCCTCTCTTGAAAAGCCTTTCTAACTTTGTATCCTTTGTAGACAGCCTGGATTTTGAAAGCAGCAATATCCTGAATGGCAGCTATGGACAGAGCCCCATGTTCTAACATGAACTGAATCACTTCATGGTGTTCACCAAGCAAGGCATAATCAAGTGGAGTGTATCTAAAAAAAACCAAAACCACAATAATTATTATTGATTCTAACTATAATGTGCATTTACTTCATTTCATAATAAGGCAACTTCTAGTTTGAAGACAGATTAAACACAGTTCACATTAGTCTGTTTTACTAATTTCTAAGTATTGTTTTCCTTATCTTATTGATTCTACACACTGTGACTATGTTTAAGGCTTATTTTATTCTCCTCATATGGAAATGTGGGGGGAACAGACTGTATGAAGTGTTTGGTCAAAATCTCCCAAAGCCCCACCTACAGATTTAACTGCTTTAGGCAAGCAGTCTTTCAAAGGTGTTATTGAAGTTTTCATATAAAAATCGAAAGAAACAGTAAGTTTAAACATTTTTGTATTCTTTCCATATGAATTTAAGTTTTAGAGATTTACTGTCAAAACTGGCTTAACTTCTATAACAACAACTGAGGACAGTGTGACTAACCAAGCAGCAGGATCAGAACAGTATCAAGGGATAATACCCTTTTTTAAAGTACTAGGAAGACTTGAGTCTGTTTTCAAATGGACACAGGCATTAAAAATATTAAATTGCTTTGGTTTTTAATGGTGTCAAAGATGCCTAAGCCCTTTTAAAAATAATTCCCAAATTTTCCACTATCAATAGAGGATAAAAACTTCTGTATCTCCTTTACCAACACCGAAACATTAGGCAAAAACATTTAGTGACTCAAAATAGGCAGTCACAAACCATAATCAAGACCATATAACATAAGACTATCAAATAACAAGCGTCAATGCATGCGATTGTGAAAATTAGGGCCCTTCTTGATGGTAACTTGCTCGGACGCAGTGCTGGTAAGCAAAGAAAAACAGACAGAAAGCACAATTGGACTTGCCACTCAGCAATGATTTGATGGAAAGATTAACAGTATCTGAACTGAAGTGCCTGCAGGAATAAAGACAATGACATAACATGAAAATTTGTATGTCAAGGTGTGTTGCTGATACCATTTAAAGAGATACAGATTTTTGATAACCCAGAAATGGGAACTTCAGAAGGAACGTAATTTCATAAAAATATTTTTAAAGTATACCTGATTTTGAATATTTTAAAGACAGAAAAGATATTACTGTAAACTTCATGCTACTACTGTGTATCTACCAAGACAATGTATTCTATTACAGATGCCACTGATGAAGACCCATATTTTTAAACATGAACCCTCTAACTCCCTTAGAGCTACATTTGAAAGTAAAATAATCGCTCAAATCAAGTCTGAATAGGGGTTTGTGTGACAGGACGCTACCCATTCAAGGCTGCTTACATACACTCCTCTGTTGTGGCAGTTCAAAGCCTGTTATAAATGTTCTTTTCCACTGGTTCTCTCTAAAACAGAGTTTGTAAATTAAGCTGGTTTCCCCGGAAAACCCACAAAGGGGACATCAGCCATCAGTCATTACATGTAATTTAGCAAGAAAGTGGTCAAGCAGCAGGTAGCCCTGCATCACATGATGCACCCAGGATGTTAAGTTGGGTTACAAAATAAATTTGCAAAGAACAACAAGGCCAGCACCCTCCAGACTATCACATATCTAGCAAGCAAGTGGGCAGCTTAAAATCCTAGATGCCATCTCAGCTTCCTCTTTTCACTAATCTACTTCGCTTTAACCACTATGTTTGAATTTTTAACTGTGATCTCATGTTACAGTCTAAGAAAGTAAAGACGGGAAGCTTCTTTCTATAGGTATACTGGGAAAAAATTTACTTTTTGGTGAAATTGTTATTGATTAAAAAACAATTTCATCCCATTACAGATGAACCATACCCCTGAGGATTTTACTCTCTCTTACAACACTCAGCTTGATTTTTCTACTTTCCAAACTTCCAACTTCTTAACAATAAAACAAGATTTGTAGATATTTATTACGATACAACTGTGCAATTTTTATATACTACATATATTTTAGGAGAATTATATTTAAAGACTGATTCATCTAGAAATACTGGAGCTCCTTTGTTCTGCACATGAACTAGTGCTTAATAGCAGACATTTGCAATACTGCTAGTTATGGTTTGGTTTATACATAAGAACATATATTAATGCAGAAGGGAAATAAATACCTATCTGAATGACTGGTAAAGCACAGTTAAGGTCTTTTCTTGACATTTGAGCATTTGTACAAAGTAAGGATAACAGCAGACTCCTTTTTGGCAAAATACTGACTTCTAATCTTACTTATTAAGCATAATTTAATTACAACTGTTTATTTAATTTTCCATCAAAAATTACTAAAGAGAGCATTGGCACTACTTAATTAGAAACTAGTTACACTTTCATTTGTGTTTCTCAATAAAAAATAAGAAGAGAAAAGAAAGAGAGATCTGAGTGGTTTAGAGTAGAAAACAAAGGACAAATGATGGGGGAAGAAAGCAATTAAAAACTGGGATAAGTATGGAAGTAACAAATTTAGCACTGAAATATGGGGTTTCAAGCTTATTTAAAATGTTGAAATATTAAAATTTATATGGCATACTGTTCATAATTTTATTTACAATTATGAGAAGGTCATCTACTCTTAAAAAAAGCATTATAGATTTTTGCTAATAGTAATTATCTTCACGGTCAGGTAACTGATTCGAACTCCACAACCCGAATCACTTTTAAAAACCTATTATTTATAAGTCAGTGAAAGACAGAGAAAAGAGATGCAAATGTGCTGTCGCTTTATGATTATAGGAGACTTATTTTAAAACTTGGCCTTTAGAATACAGTTAACCACCAGGTACTTTGTAATCACTACCCTAAAACATAGCATTACATTTCTCCCATTTTCTTTTTTCTCACTGTATTCCTAGCAAATAGAAAAATTCCAGTCTATTCCAACAGCAGCAGAAATGCCTTTTCATCCTTTGTCTGTACACACCTACTATGAACTTCTTATAAATGAGAAAGATCCTTCATATTTCAAACAAGACTAGAGTGAGTAAATACTTACAGAAATGTCTAAGTTCAAAGTTGAAAAGTATAAACAGCTGAAGTTGCAATGTCTTAGTTAAAGAATAGAAATTTCACGTTAGAAAAGCTGCTGACACTGGAGCCCAAGATTACAGCACTCCTTGTAGATCCAAGATTAGGATTCTCTTGCAGTATTTGAACACTTAACATTTCAATCGCAGGTAGCACTTCTGCTAAATTACAAAACAAGGCATTCAGAGAAGCAATACCTCTCCTCGCTGTTCTCCATATGATTAGGAAAAGCATCAAAACCAAGCAGCAACTTTATAGCATCAAGGTAGCCATTGTTACAGAGCCAGTGCAAGGCAGTTCTTCCCTGTAAACAACAGAATGGAACAAGAACAAGCATTATCCTCAAACTCTATCACACCACAATAAAAGTCATAAATCATAGTGCAATTCAATGTTTTTCTGGACATGAAGGACAAACTAGATCTTCTAAATAAACTTCCTTGTTAAAATAATAATACAGCACTTAAAAATTAATTAAATTTTTTTTAAACAAGATTACAACACTAGTGCTTTTTCACCTAAAGCATCTGAAAAGCAGCAGAGAAAAAAGCTGAAAAGCTCTAGAGCTGCTTTCTTTCAAAAAGATGTGCAGCATGCTCTGTAGAACTAATAATAAAAAACACTCTTCCATTACTTGGAATTATCTATGCCTTACAACAAATAGCTACAGAAAAGTTTAACAAATTGTGTGAAACACTTTTGACTGATGAGGTTCTACCAAATTCTGAGAAATTACGTCATATAAGAAAGGAATCTGTTCTAGGCTGTACAATTACTCTGGCTCCTAATTTCACTTACTGCTTCAGAAATGGCACAAAACAGCACATACCCTAATCAGTGTTCTTTTTTTTTTTTTTTCACCTGGAAGAGTGATACGTATATGGATACTTATGTGGATACGTAATTGAAGCAGTTCTTGTGCAGTCTCACTTGCAATATCTTACTTTCTTAATTGCTCTGTCTCTATGCTGGAGAAACCCATTACAGTAGATTATAAAATCACATTCCCACGTCAGCTGTTAATAAGGAACGATAGAAGCTAAGAAGTCAGATTATTAATATGACTTCTCATATGATCACACTCTGATAAGGAAAAATCAAAAGTGATATGGAAAAATAGGAATCTTCAATTCATGCTGCATATTAAAATACTACTTTTCATTGAAGATTTCAGAAGTGAAGGCAGCAAAGAGGCTTCCACGTCCTGGAAAAAACAACGACCTTGAATGAAAGGAGTATGTTTCGATTTATGGTTATTCTAAAGTTAATTCTATACCTCAGTGAAGAACAACATACCTCTTTATCCTGGATATTTGGATCTGCATTGTTTTCCAGTAACACCACCATGCAGTTAATGTAACCTCCGTAAGCAGCACACTGCAGAGGTGTTCTACCTGCATAATCCTGCACATTAGGGTTGATTTTATTTTCTATCAAGATCTGACACACGTCAGCATTTCCTCCCAGGGCTGCCCAGTGAAGGGGTGAATGGCCATCTTGGTCAACCAAATCCACTCTTGCTCCTCCTGAAACAACACATACATTTTTGAGCATAAAAAGGAAATACTTTGGATATTAAGAAAAGAAAAGAATAAGTTTACGTTCAACTAGAACCTATTTGGTAAACTGACAATTCAGACATGTATTTCTGGCAGTAACTTCAATTTTGTAACTCAAATCCTAAAACTTAAATCAAAATTAAATGAGAATAAAAAAGTTTCAATGAGGGTCAGGCATCTAATTTTTTTACAAGCTTCTGAGTATCCTCTCAGATGCTTTAGAATCTCCAGATTTATCAAATGCCCTTGAAAAACCTAGTCTTTACTTGTTTTAGGACTATTAGCTGTCTGTAAAACCTTTATTTCTTAACAAAAAAAATAGCTTTTAAAAACTAGACTCAGATTAAATTTGTTTTTATATCTCTAATGTAGACAAAATATTCAAAGTGTAATAGTAACTTTTGAAAAAGCTTTTTTTTTTAATTCAAGCATGCTAAGACTCTTTAGTGCAGATAATTCATTTATGTGTTCTTGCAAAATGTAAAAATTCTGTACAAAAATAAAACTCCACAAATACAAAAACATGAACCAAACAACAATGAGTGTCTATATCATAAAATACATAATTTAGCATAACTTGGATTCTGATAGCCAAGCTTCTGGCATCTACAGAAGCTAAATGGCATAGGGAATGGGAGGAAGAGCTTAACAGGAGGTTAAAATAAGCCCAGCAGATCACAAAGGGAAGCACACTTTTCAGAAAGGCTGGTTGATGGAAAACTTGCAACTTTTTAGCCTGGATACGTCATCTATGCAAAAAGGGGATCATCTCTGAAGTAGGAGGGAGATGTTTCTGGGAAGCTAAAATGACAAAACTTTGTGTCTAAGATACCACTGTTCTTTCACTATACTTCTTACACTCAGCAGACATTTTACAATTATCTAACACTGTGTACATTGTTAAATCCTATTTCTGTCTACAAATAAAATACTGCTTATAATAACCAACCAGAGGAAAATATTAATAATGTAGGATTTTGACAGCTATCTGCATTCAAAAGTAAGGATTTATTTAAATAGTCAAAAAAATCTTCAAAGAAGCCTAAAAATGCTTTCTTACAAAAGTGAAGAAAGCTTAATCTGGTCTTTTATTTACTGGTGAAAAAAAAAAAAGAAAGAAAAACAATGGTGCACTGGGGGAAGTGTTGGTTTGAGAGACTAGAATGTATTTGCAAAGGCCTGAGCAGAGATGAGCTGTAAAAAGAACTATCTCAATTTTGAAAGTTTTATATTTTACACTCATTTTGTACAACAATCTGATAATCTTTTACATTGACTAGTGCTATTCCACAAAGAGTACTTACAGACAAAACCTCCTTTAGGGAAGCAATTTCCTACCCATGTGTTTATTTCCCATTCTCACAGAAAGCAGCACCAGAACTCTGGGCAGGTTCGTAAAGTCGTAAGAGCTGACCTTTAATGAGTGTCTGTATCACTTCTTTGTGTCCCATCTCACAGGCTCGGAAAAGTGGGGTGTGTTTCATGACATCCAAAGCATCTACCTGCGCATTATGGTCCAACAGCAATTTCACTGTGCTGACATGGCCAGAAAGGGCAGCAGCGTGTAATGCTAGAATAATTAAGGTGTAGGAAAAAGAAACCACAATACTGTGAGCTTTGGAGGTTTACAATTAGAACTGTCAAAATAAAAATTAATTTCAACTGTTTTGGTGGAAAAGATACTTTTCAAACGAGAAATTGAAGAACCCTACCAAGTGATTATATAATAACATTTTCTTGCCACACAAGAAATAAGCAGGATAACTGCTACCCCTGAAACATGTTTCTAACTTGCACAGATAGAAAATTTAAGCTTTAAATTACCTAGATTGGCTTACACTGAGGATTTGTGGAAGATTAGCAGCTTCTGATTAAGAGAATATTACATGATTTACTTCTGCCTCTGTTTTGTGGCATTTCTGAGACTGCCCATCACCAATGAAAGAAAGCTTTCATTATTTCTTCAACGTTTTCCTGAAAACACCTTTTTTTTCATTTTCAAATAAAAAGAGTTGTCTCAATGAAAATGAACTCCAGGTAACTACCCAGATGTCCCTGTTCCCCATCCCCCTCCCCCTTTTTTTTCCTCTGAGTTATTTGGAAAAAACTTTTACACAAAATTATGTACCAAGGCCATCATATCTTGCAGGGTATCTCCAGCTCCCTGGTTTCTTCAGGAAAAAGAAAAAGATTACAGACCAGATAGTGCATTTTGTCGCATCCCTACAATTTATGATGTTCAGTTGTATGAAAACTATGCTACTTCAGATACTTTCCGGCTCAGAGTTAATGTGTTGTCCTGTAACCGGAGGTGCTATTGCCCATCCTGCAGGCACTTTCAGCTGGAGTTGAGGAAAATGTTGGAATACCAGTCTGACCAGTTCATGACTGTTCTTGAAGGAAAGGAGAACTACACACAGCAGTGAGATTTCAACCCAATAGACAACACATATATTGGTGATTTCGCTTACAATTTGATTCCAAAACGCTCGTCTAGTCAGCAATCGAATCAGACAATCTGCATTCTCATAGTGCCTTACATGTGGGACCTTTTACAGATGACAAAAATCAAAATAATTTAGATAAAACCACAAAACAATGCAGACCATGAATGTGCATTTATTAAAATGAATTCATATTTCCCCAAGAAATTTCAGCAATATTCATCCTTAGTGAGAACTGAGTCTGCTCAAGAAAGCCAAAAGTGGTGCTATGAACAGTATCTACATGTCTGTATTTGCTTAATGTTAAAGCAGACAGGGTCAGCGGAGGCATTATAAAGAAATGCACACCATGAAGGCCAATGTGCGAAGGAACTGCTTCTTGAACCATAGCCAGGATATCAAAACAGTTGGGTTTTTTGCATTTGCCAGCTACTGTTTAGCACTGGCAGCAGCTCCACACACCTTGCAAAACAGTAACCCAGCATAACCTGCTACACAGGCACTACTAAAGTGCTCAGGTTGCTCAGACTGCCCATGAGCCTAATCCAGCTGAAGAGCGTTGCCTTAAAACAGAGTCTCAAAATTTGTGAAAGTAACTAGAATTGTGATACAGACAAATGAGGCACAGACAGGTCCCAGGCAGAGACACTATGAGAGATATTGCCTTAGTAATCGAAATCATGTTTTGGAGATGTTTAACTGGTGCAGCTGAAGAGCATTTGCAGCAGCCACGAGGGTGGGTGGCTATCAGCAGAAATTTGACAGAAGTGAGATCCCTGCAGCTTCCTCCATTGGGAAGGGCCTGGTTTTCATGGCCTGACCTCACAGTAAACTCTAGGTTCTGGTTTTTGTCCTGAATTTCTTATGAAACCAAAGGCAGTAAACCACTCCATCAGATAACACATGGGGTGTGTGTAACAATACAATAGAAAAAGAGCTGCTGTGTCAGCTTGGCCCATTCTTCCCCCCTATCACTCATTCTGACGCAGGCATCTTGTTTCGCACTTTGTGCTCAGTATTTACTTGTAAGCCGAATTTTCTGTGATGGAGTCACGGTGACTGAAGAGATTCTTCAGCCAGCTGGTCACAATAGGCGCTTTGTTCAGCCGACAGACAGAGCCCTCTCCATTGTGCGCAGTGACGGCAGAGCTATAAAGCTGCCCCTGTAATGCTCCTGCAGCGCTGATCTCTGAGAAGAGGGAAATTCCTTTCCCTTGGTGTCATTCTCCTACACAATGCCGAGAGTCTCGATGTTCTAGCAAGGCTCAATGGAGAGCTTGCTCTTTTTTAAGTAAATGCAAAAAGGCTGAGTTAACGCAACATTATAGCTGCGCTAAACTGAGCTCGAACACAGAAGTCAGAAAAACACACCCTTGAACTCTCCTCAGCAACTGCAGCCCAGGCACGGTGGCATCTACACTGTTTGCTATCCGGGCATAGTTTCCTCTCCGAACGCAACACTACTTTTCCCTCACCAAAACTTGGCAATGGTAAGAACCTTTGTAAAAAATACCAGAGAGTGATTTACCGGGGGGCTTCCTTTTAAGTTTACAGCTTGCTGTAATAGAAGCCCTTGCTAGCACACTTGCTTGCACAATGGTTTAGTTCAGACTACTTGGCAGCAAGCGATGGACAGCAGAGTTCCCCGCATTAACACTATTCGTGTGTCCTATACAACGGCACTTTCAAGTAAATGGAAAATCCATTAATTTCCTCGGATTAAAGGCTCTACAACAAAATCAAGATTAAAAGGTGGTTACGTTTCACTGCTGCGAAAGGTTTAAGACTGAAAGATAAACACAAGCACCTGAATTATTCAAGCATGAAATCCACACCTGAGCAATTTCAGAAACACAGCCTGTGATTACTGTCTGCAAGGAAAAAACCCTTCGTAAGGAGGTTTGCACAGTAACTACAACATTACTCCACCTTTAGGTCTGAAGCAAGTACTGAAAGGTATTTAAAAGAGAGCTGTCAGGAAGTAGCAAATGTAGGTGAGACTGATAGAAGATGAAACAAGAATACAATTCTGGAGCATGCAGTTTGTAAAGTCATCAAACATGAAGACCAATATTTTATTTGTTGCACTATTTCTTAAACTCAAAAATTACAAACTACCACAACTTGGAAAGACTGATTTTTTCTAAAAATGCTAAATTGTAAGAAAAGCAAGAATTTAGATATTTAAATAGAATTTTATGTTAACTACATTTTGTTTTTTGTTGAGACCCAGCATACCAACAAAGGAAGTTTAAAAAATTCAAATTTTAAAATGAAGATACTATTCATACATCCTATGTTTCAAATCCTGGACCACACAACCCTGACATTGCATTTATTTACCATTTGTATGTTATTCATAGTGCACTCTGAAAAGTGAAAAGCTGTTTGTTTCTCGGTTGGGATAAATCTACATTGCAAGTTCCCTAAATCTAACCATGAAGCTTAGGCTATTTTGCATTTATGTGCAGCTAAAAGATAATGCTTCAGTATACTTTAAAACAACTACATTAAAATTTTTATAAACAAATATTGCAATATACATTCTTGTCTGTTTAAAACAACACAGTGTTCAGGAGAAATGCCCTCTATTGTATTATTCACATGTGTGTATCTGACTCTCAGCTTGGCTGTCATTTTACTACTTATTATACATAGGTACACACTTTTGCATTTTATTTCTAACTTTGTGACCTGGCTGTGTGTGGCACTGGGTAGTTCCCAACCTCTTCCAGCACAGCTTACTGTTTAAAGCCACCTGTTATCAAACCCCTCCAATTTATGCCCAATATACCCCCATTCTCCTCTTTTTTTAATTCAGATGCCAGCAGCATACTATGCAATTTGACTGCTTTCACCCACATTTCCAACACTGCTGAATACATAAACACTTCAACAACTGCCTCTTTGTTAAAACCATTTTTCTATTTTTGTTGAAAGCACTACAGAAATACAGTATTTCTATCACAATTCTTATTTTTTTTCATTAAAGGAGATAAATTCATAGAGTATACAGGACATTTTAAATTTCATGACTTGCATGCTTGAATCCTGAATCATGGTGTTGCATATCTATCTTTTGCTCTGGGCAGATAATGGGATGATAAACTTGGAGGATAGCAAGTTTGATTTATTGTTTGGACAACAGATGTGCAATAGCTCTAAACTTTATTACACTGTCTTTACAAATAACTATGGAACTTCAGATTTTCATTATGATAATTTACCCACTTCGCTCGTTAGTTTGCTCTGTATTGTTTCAAAGTATGTATTTACTGACAAATACATTTTTTAACAGGCATTTTCAGGAAGGGCTTTTTATGAAATTACACTTATTCTTCAAAATACAGAACAGCTCTTCCTTTCCCAGGATTCCAGATCTAACTACGCAACAGTATAGCAGTACATTTCTTCTTCTCACTATGTTTCAAATGAACCAATCCAATCTATGCAAAAAAGGTCTGTTTCTTTCCCATAATAAGGCAAAGAATTGACTCACACACATAATTATCTATTGCAGAAATATTTTTTCAGGAGTAAAGCACACATCCAGGAAAAGATTAATACAGCTTCTATCAGTGGGGTTTTTTGGTGGAAATCACACTGACCGGAAATGTCCAGTGGCTCTTTACTGTAAACATCTTACCTGTGCCAGCATATTTGTCTGTCATATTGATATCAATATCCAATTTTAAAGTCAGCATAGTCCTAATGACATCATCACTGCCTTTGCCAGCTGCCCACATGAAAGATGTTCTTCCCTCAAGATCTGAGTCATCTTTTACAGAAGGATGTTTCAAAAATACTTCAACTGTTTCCTGAAAAGAAATATTGTTGAAATTAACATTAAAAGGAATCTGTAACAACAAGAAACTACTGTGTCTCATTTAGCTGTTAATGCAGCAAATCGAAGCTTTGTTTTTCCATTTCATGTTTATAAAGAATAATATCTCAACAGAAACACTATATTCTGCTATGCCTTTTTCCTCACCAATGATCATAGTGCTTCCTTAACTAGGAGTTTAACATCACGTGTTCATCATAAGGGAGCAAAAGACACCGCAGTCACCAATAAAAGCAATGGGAAAAATATTATTGGCTTATCAAAACATTACTGTAATACAATGATGATAAAATCATAGAATTGATCAGTTTGGAAAAGACCTCTGAAATCCTCAAGTCCAACCTCTGACCAAACACCACCCTGTCAACTAGACCATGGCACTGAGTGCCAGGTCCAGTTTTTCCTTAAACACCTTCAGGGACAGTGACTCCACCACCTCCCTGGGCAGGCCATTCCAATGTCTAATCATCCTTTCTGTGAAGAAATTCCTCCTGATGTTCAACTTGGACCTCCACTGAAACTAACGTTCCTTCAAAACTGTTATAGTTTTAGAATTTGTCAGAATTTTTTTCTTTCCCTACCAGCATAGACTTTGGGAGCTGACACCCTCCTCAACAAAAGACCCATCTAATGATCCGAATTCCAACCTGATGGCTGGGAGGTGAGTTCTTTTGTTTGTTTTGGGAGTTGGTGGTTTTCTTCCAGTCACTTTTTCGGAGGTTTTGGAGAGGGGAGCACCTCGGAGGGGACTCCTGTGGTTTTGGCTTCTTCCCTACCTCCTGCTCCTAGCCCGGTGTGCCTTGTGCTCCAGAGGGACAGACAATCTTCATCGCTTTGGAGTTACTACAGTTTTTCCTGAGGCACCGATGGCACCAACGTGGGAGCTCCTGGCCTCTGCTCTGCTCACCCGCCTGGCCAGCGCCTTCCGGATGGAGAACAAAGGAGGACACGCTGCCTACGGGAGACATTTCACTCCATCCCTTCAGAGACTCATTTCTTTAGAGGTTTTGGTTACAGAGTTATTTGTTCTGTTCTGGTGTTTTGGATATACATATTTATCTATATTAATATATTTAGTAGTTAAGAACTGTTAGCTTTCCTTCTACACATTTTCCAAATTAAAATTTTGTTTTACAACTAAAAGAGGCGCGGTCAGTTTGAGGAAGGAACTCTAAATTGTTTTAGTTTACTCTAAACTAAGACAAAAACATTCTCCCAACATATTTTTTTTCTCCAATTATAAATACAACTGCACATGTAAATATTTTACTTTGCCAAACTCTAATAATTTGACTATTAAAAAAAAGTACTTTCGGGACAACATAGGCATCTTTTCTAATATTTAATAATATCAACAGGTACTTGCTACTGAAATATTATAAAGCATAAAAGGCTAAGAAATTCTTTACACCTGAGTCCAGCCCTTCCACTGCAACTATTACACTAAAATCTCTATTTAAATCAATGCAAAAAAAAAATAATTTCTTCAAATGCTATATTTGTGTTAAGCTCTCAGCAAACAAGTCTACTTGTTTAATCTGCTGCTAGATTCTTAATACGTCACACAGGAAAGGAAGGGAGAGAAAATCACTGCTGGAAGAAAAAGAATAAGGGCAAATTTTCCCTTTTCTATCTAGTGCCTTTAAAGGCTGTGGGTTTAACAGCTGGAAAACGTCTTTTAAGAGTCACTGATAGGCCAGCCAATAAAAATTGCAAAAAAACCCCAGGTTTCTTTTTTTTTTTTTTTTTAATTTTTT